>OVAX01000263.1:0-97643 GCA_900406405.1 Lepidium africanum | reverse complement strand
ATCCACCCATCAAAGTGGCTTGACCTTAGACGCAGAATATGCTGCAGCTCCCTTTCTGATTCGAACTCAAACTGGAACCACCCATTACCTAAATTCAACCCTTGAGCACGTCCCTTTAATTGCCACAGCTTAGGCATCACAAAGAGGAATGTGTCCACATCCTGACATGTTGGGTTCAGACATCGTCCAAGTAGAATCTTGGAGCAGCGAGCCAATAGAGCAGAATTGTCTATTGCTGGCACCTTAATCTTCATTATCCTCGGAGGAGATCTATTCTCGAGAGCCTTCTTAGCAAGATTAAGCTGAGACATGAGTAAAAGTAGATCCTTAGAGAAAAAACCGAGAGACAAAGTGATGAAAGGTAAAAGAACAGGAAAGTGATGGAGAAAAGATAAAAACACCATCGTCCATATATAGATCACAAAAGCAATCAACACCAGAATCGGATTTGATTGAGTAAATAATACAACATCAATGCCTAAAGATTTGACTGGCAATAGAATCCCTGGTGTATCAACACACATGATACAACAATTCCAAACCACCATCTGGATTTCACCAACCATTCATGAATTATGTGATCCAAAGCAGAGAAAATTGATAACCAAAGAAGACAACTTAACCAAAACACACATAAATAACTCTGAAAATATTGAACTAGAATGGTCCCCACAACAATGACTAATCAAGCAAACGAAAAGATAAATTTTTATATTTCTTCTTCTTCAATTTCCAAGTGATAATAAAATATTTCAGGACCGGTTAACATTAACTTATTTCAAAGACATTATTTCGCTTTCTCTTTGACTTAATTGAGAGAAATACAATAAAATAAGAACCAGACTCACCACAACGATCTCTTTAAGAATAAAGCACCCATTCTTCGATCAAAGCTCAAAACTTTCTTAAACCTTTTTGCTATTCCATTGATAATAATGTTTGATTCTGAAAGACGAAAATAGAGTTTGATTCAGATTCTGAATGATACTTAATAACAAAGCAAAGACATAGATGAGAAACCCAAAAAAAAAAAAAAGAACAATTGCAGAAGAAAAGAAGATTATCATCAAACCAATACAAATGATTTCAGAAACATAAACATCGACTCTCTTTCTGTTAGCCTCCAGTTTCTCCTAATCGGAACCAATACAAATGATTTCAGAAATCAGTAGAAGTAATAAAGACATCATCGATAGAAGAAACAACAAGAAGAAAGTTACTTACTGTAATAGACCTAACTCTTTGTCCTTGAATTTTCCTTTTAAGCTCACTCAATCTGTGTTCCAAACCCTCGAGATCATTGTCATCATTATCGTCTACATTAGACTTCTTTTTAGAAGCCCAACACAATGTTGAAACATTCAAAACAAAAGATGCATAAGAGAACTTTGTCGTGAACAATTTATTTCTACTCAGTAAGAAGATATGGTGGTTATGTACCTGAGAGATAGCATGTAAAAAGAATTAAGGATGTAGTGGCCAAGTAAATTGGGATCGTGGGGCTTCATTTTGGAATTTTTTTTCTCCATTTTGAACACATTCACGAAAATCTTCCATGACTAATTTGTTTAAAAAAATATTAAATCCAATATAGCAGTTTAATAGGTCCCCAATTGGTTTGTTACTAATCGTGGTTACTTCTTTTTTTTAAAAAAAAAAGATATTTGCAAATAAAAAAATTAAAAGGACTAAAATACAATTATAGAATAGAGGTTTGGTTAATTGTTTACAAATTATTGATGTTACAAAAAAAAGCATCCTCCGTTTTTTTAGATTAGATTTCCACAAAAACAACTTCAGTCAAAAGAAAAAGAATAAATTTTAGAACAAAGTAGCTTTATTCCTGAAAGATATGCACTTTAGAAATAACTAGTCCTCTGCACAAAACTAGAATCAAAATACCAAGCTGAACCGAAAATATGTATTTGGTTCGATTTTTAATCGGGAAAAGTGTCGATTTAATATGGTACTTACCAAAATTTGTTGATTAAACATTAAATTTTGGATTCGTCTGGTTCAAGAGACTGCAAATGATTCAAGTATTGTAAACTTGCCTTCACTTTTGTGAATTATTAATGAATATCAGAGTTACAAAAAAAATATTAAATTTTGGATGTGGTTGATTAAACATTCAATTTACTGTTGACTTTTTTTAAAATACCAAATTTTGTGTTGACTCGGCCAATTGAACATTCTGTTAATTTTAAGTTGAATTTTTCTCTAAATTCGAAAACCAAATCGATTTTGGAAGTTCGATTCAGTTCTTAATTTCCGTATGAATAACCCCTAAACTTGGTTTTCTCCTTTCTTTCAAGAATGAGCTCAAATTTGTCGGTTTGAAACATCGAATACAACATCTTAAACTGACGACTTTGAACTCATTCTTGAAAGAAAAGAGAAAATCAAGCTTAGGAGTTCTTTTAAAGGAATATAAGAACTGAATCGAACTTCCAAAATCGACTTAGTTTTCGAATTTAGAGAAATTTTCTATTTGAAATTAATGAAATGTTCAATTGGCTGAGTTAACACAAAGTTTGGTGTTTTTGCAATAGTCAACATTAAATTGAATATTTAATCAATCATATTTGGAGTTCAATGTCTAATCAACCACATACGGAGTTCAATGTTTAATCAACGGTTTTTGGTAAGTACTATGTTTAATCGACAGTTTTCCCATTTTTAATCACGACAAAACATCGTTCGAGTTTAATATCTAGACAATTTGGTTTTTGGTTTCATTCGGTTCTTAATCCATACCCGAACATAACCAAATAAGAACCGAAATTAGTTTGTACTAAAAATATTTTTGTTACGTATAATCACATCTTTGTGAGATATTTGATTATTTTAGTTACAAGTATTCAGAATAGAACTAATATTATTTCATATCTAATTCCGTTCTATCTATTTGAAATTGAAATCAAACCAAACTTAAATCGATACATTTTCGTTACCATGTTTGCAAAACTGATTGAACGAAATATGAAAAATGAATCCAAAGCCAATTGGAAAACCGAATACAAAGGGCTTGAAATAAATATGGTAAGTGTTTGACTAAATTAGAGAAGGAAGTTATAGGCTTAAGACTAAATGGATCGGTCCACTAAATTATCTAAACCAAAATTTGGGCTTAGAGTCCATAATAGTCTAAACTCTAACTCTCGATCTTTTTTCTTTATGGGTTTTAGTCATAGAACTCACAGATATATCCGAGACTGTCTACATTTTACAGAAAATATGTTCAAAAGAAAAAGTTAATGTGTTCAAAATAAATATATATATATATATATCTATATATATATATTAGCAATAATGTTGGTGATAACCCTAAGTGGTGTTTGAAGAATAGTGTGGAATGAAAGAATTTTTGTATTCTACACATTTTTGTTACCATTTGCATTTGAGTAATTTATTGAGGAATTTGAATTAATTATTTTTATACTCTTACCACTTTTATGCCGTGGAAAAGTATACGCATGGACTAGTCACTAACAAATATTTATACTAATATACATAGAAATAAAATTATTTTATTTTTTTCCTTTGTTTTTTTGTATTTTTTTTAATTTCTACTTATTTATGTACATGCATGTACCATTGTTCTCTTTTTCTTTTTACATTATGAATTTTTTTAAGTACTATGCATGCTATGTATAGAATACTTAACTAATTAAAAATAAAGCTTTCAGATATAAATAATGATTATTAGACAAATAGTTGTATTTAAGGTATTTCACATATATATTAGATTTTTCGATTTGGTTCAAGAATGTTTTCGATTATTTGTCGATCTAATTATTATAGATTTTTTTGCCATAATCCATATTCAATAGAATTCAGCTGTTACCATTTGATTTTGAGTAATTCCGCAAGATTCCGCCGCAAGATTCCGCATAAAAAATAAAAAAATTCACCAAATTTCGCATACAGGATCTGCAGTTACCATTTACACCTTATACATATAAAAAGAAAAATTTGAATATTAGCTATAATGTTGGTGATATTATACATATAAAAAGAAAAGTTCATCAATCCCTCTATAGTATAAATGTGTAAAAATCCTCACGCAAATAGTCAACTATGAATAGAGATATTCATGTTCATAATGAAGTCAACTTTCAACTATTCATTCTTGAAAATAAGTTTAGCGCCATAGTAGAGTATAAGGAGTTAGGTACAAGCTAAATATCAGTATTAATGCCTTAAGAATTTGCATCATACACATATATTGACCAGAAAATTAAAATATGAGTTGGACCACAAACGCAACTCGAAGTTTGTGTTAGTGTTTTGGAAAATTGGTAATTAGTGTTGCAAATGAAATGATGAACACATTTTATTGGTTTTAAACATAGTGTAAGAATGAACATGAACCTAAGCAAATCAACATTATAATTAAGTTTAAATCAGATTCAATGAACCTGGACGCATATATGTTTCAAACTGTGAAGATTCAAGGATAAAACAGTGTTTCCCATTAAGTTCAATAATAAACATCAAAAAAGTGGAATTAAACTATTCAAATTGGGAAGCATTATTAACCCTCCCAATATAGCTACTCTCTCTTGACTTTTCTAAGTGACATCACTACTTAATTATACACTTTATAGTCCTTCCACTAATTACTTTTGTTCAACAGATTAAGATGCATTGAACCTAGACATATGTTTTGAATCAATTTCTTAATTTTAATACGGAGTTTCATCGATATTGATAAAGCCAAAAGTTAATATATTTCACTTGATTATGTTTATTAGGATATCTCCTGGTTTACTCAAACCGATTCAATTTATTTGTTTGTTATGGTTTCGTTAATTATACTGCTTAACAGACAGTTGTATATAACAAACTCAAACCTTATTTTTCAGTTAATGAGAAATATTTTCTATTTTTTGCTCGTCTCTCTCGTTTATTCAATATGGTATCAGAGCATATAAAATTTCCGCTATGATTTCTCATCTTCTCTTGTAATTGAGCTTGATTTTGCAGTCTTGAGCTTCTAGTTTCTCAGCTGAATCTTCCATATCAATCAATCGCCGTTTTCTGTGTTTTTTATTTCATTTTCTTGAACTTGTTTTTCATCTTCTAATTTCTTGACCTAAATCGCTACTGTTTCTCTTTTATATCCAATTTGGTGTGATTCTTCTTGATTGATTTCATCTTCCTCATCGGAAATGGCTTCAACATCTCATCAAAACACATAAAAATTAAATTTGAGCAATCAGACTCCGAATTGTAACAATCAATCTTTGGATCTCTATGATAATTTGTATTTCTTACATTCTTCAGATCATGTTGGTCTCATCCTTGTTTCCGATCGACTTACCTCCGGTTATGACTTCCATTCATGGCGTCGTTCAGTTCAGATGGCTTTAAATGTCAGGAACAAGCTCGGTTTTACAGGCAGTACTATTCCTCAACCCCCTAGTAACCATAGAGATGCTGGATCTTGGTCTAGGTGCAATGATATGGGAGCTACATGGCTTATGAACTCAGTTTCTAAGAAGATAGGTCAGAGCTTACTCTTCATGTCTACAGCAGAATCTATTTGGAAAAATTTGATGTCTAGGTTTAAGCAAGATGATGCTCCTAGAGTTTATAAAATAGAACAGAGATTAAGTTCTATACAGCAAAGTGCGATGGATGTTAGCATATACTATACCGAATTAGTCACTCTTTGGGAAGAACATAAAAACTATGTGGAATTGCCTCTCTGCACTTGTGGTCATTGTGAATATAATGCAGCCACTCTCTGGGAGAAATTGCAACAGAGAAGTCGAGTGACTAAATTCCTTATGGGATTAAATGAATCTTCTGAACCAACAAGGCGTCACATTCTGATGTTGAAGCCCATTCCTAATATTGAAGACGTTTTCAACCTTGTTGCTCAAGATGAAAGACAAAAATCCATCAAACCTACAGTCAATTTGGAAAATATGGCTTTTCAAAACACAATTTCTTAGAATCTGCAATCAAATGATGCTAATGAAAATCTCTCTGTTGAAGGAAACAATGGTCTCTATTCAGGACCTGCAGAGAATGCAGCTTATGCTGCAGCTTACTCTAAGTACCATTCACAACAATCCCAGCAACGTCCATATTGTACTCATTGTGGAAAAATAGGGCATACTATATAGAAATGCTATAAGCTACATGGATTTCCACCAGGACATAGGCTGTATCAATCTAATAATAAACCTACCTCTCAGCCTCAAGGCAATATTCAGCAGAATTATCATCCTCAACAAGGCGGTTTTAATCACTCAGGGCCTATGGCAAATACAGTAACTACTTCTGTTCCTTACATGTCAACTGTTGTTCCTCATACCAAAAGCCTTGATTTGTCTCAATTCAATCATGAGCAAATTCAGTCCTTGATCCATCAACTCAATATTGTTGTTCCTCATGCTCTAGAGAATTTATCTCCTTTTCCAACTGCGACTATCACGGAAAATGGAGCCATGGTTGTCACATCATCAGCTAGTAATGACTTAAGTGTATTTCTCTCTAAAAATCTCTGTTTTGAAAATAACATTTTCACTTTTCAACATCTTACTCTCATCACTTTATATTCTATTCTTTCTAATGGTTCTTGGATAGTTGACAGTGGAGCAACTAGCCATGTCTGTTCAGATTTAGCTATGTTTCGTGAAATTTTTCCTGTCACAGGGGTAACTATATCTTTGCCTAATGGTGTTAGAGTTCCTATTAGTCATACATGGACTGTTCATATCTCTCATGATCTCATTCCCTATGATGTTTTACATGTTGACACGTTTAAATTCAATCTCATTAGTGTGAATACTCTTTGTAAGCATAGTAAATGTTCTGCTACTTTTACTGAGATTTCTTGTTTGATTCAGGACCATATTCGGGGCTTGATGATTGGTAAAGCTAATGTTGTGCATGGGCTTTACATTCTGGAAATTGAAAATGTCTCCGCTGCTATTTGTGGATCCTTGGTAATGGATGGGAACCTATGGCATCAACGTCTTGGACACCTTTCTCCTGCCAAGTTACAACATATTCCTGGTATTCCTACTGTGTCGAAGTCTGGTTTAAGTCATTGTCAAGTTTGTCCTCTAGCTAAGCAAAAGTAATTGCCCTTCATTTCTCATAATAATCTGTCAGATAAACCATTTGATTTGTTATATTTGGATATATGGGGGCCTTTTTCTGTCGAGTTTGTAGAGGGTTTCAAATACTTTCTTACTATAGTTGATGATTGTAGTAGACTTACTTAGGTTTACATGTTGCATATAAAAGTGAAGTTACTAGCATTTTTCCTAATTTCATTGCTCATCTTAAGACTCAATATAATGCAAATGTTAAAGCAATAAGAACTGATAATGCTCTAGAATTGCAGTTTGCTCAATTGGTGAAAGAAAATGGTATGTTGCATTAGTTTTCATGCGCTTATACTCCACAACAAAACTCTATTGTGGAGCGTAAGCATCAACATCTATTAAACGTTGCTCGAGCTTTAATGTTTCAATCAAATATTCCACTTGCATATTGGAGTGACTATATTTTAACTGTCGTTTTTTATATAAATAGAACTTCTTCCTTGTTGTTAAACTAGCTGTCTCCTTATGAATTGTTCTTCAAAAAGGCTCCTGATTTATTCATTCTTGCGTTCATTTAGTTGTCTGTTTTAGATTTCTACTCTTTCAAAGGATAGAAACAAATTGTCTCTTTGTGCTACTGCTTGTGATTTCATTGGTTATCCGATAGGTTTTAAGGGCTACAAGGTTTTACATCTTGATACTAATGAAGTGAGCATAACCGGAAACATTGTTTTTCATGAGACAAGTTTTCCTTTTCATTGTGTTCATAATTCTTTACCTTGTGATGATGTGTTTTGCAGAACAATATTACCTTTGTCTACACATGCTACATTAGATAATAACATGATGTCTAATATGCCTCTTTCACATAATAAGTCTGACTCTTGTGTTTCTATGCCTATTGATTTACCTGTTCCTAATCTATGTCATGCATCATCACATACATCTGCATTGAACTCTAGCATCACATCCACAGTTCCAAAAACTGTTCCCTCTATTACACGAGAAGTGTCACTTCCCATGACTCAATCTAAACGACAGGTAAAAGCTCCTAGTTACCTATTTGGTTATCATTGTTCCCTTACACAACTCCACCTATCTCACAATATAATCCATATCCATTTTCTGATGTTCTCACTTACTCTAAATTGCACCCTTCATATCAAACATTTGCTCTAACATGTACACTTGAGACAGAACCTCAGACTTTTAAACATGCTATGGCTCATCCACATTTTCCTAAGGCGATGGATGTGGAAATATCTGCTCTCGAATTACTTGGAACATAGAGTATTGTATCTTTACCCCTGGTAAGCATGTGATAGGGTGTAAATGGGTTTTTACTATAAAGTATAATCCATATGGTTCGATGGAGAGGTATAAAGCTCAATTGGTAGCTAAGGGATATACTCAACATGAGGGTGTTGATTATATTGATACTTTTTCACTAATTGCTAAATTAGATCATGTGAAACTGATACTTGGATTGGCTGTTATTTACGGCTGGACTCATACACAAATGGACGTGACAAATGCTTTCCTTCATAGGAACCTTGATGAGGAGATTTATATGAGTTTACCACAGGGATACACGCCTTCTCCTCATGTCACTCTTCCACCGAATACAATATGTAAGTTGCATAAGTCCCTTTATGGTTTGAAGCAAGCATCCAGACAATGGTACCAATGCTTCTCTCGGGTTGTTCTTCAAGCTGGTTATATTCAATGCCCACGTGACAACACATTATTTGTTAAACAATCAGGTGATGCTTTTATTGCTTTATTAGTTTATGTCAATGACATATTAATTGCTTTATACAGTAATTTTGAGCTGCAGTTTCTGAAGAATGCGTTGCATAAAGCTTTCAAGATAAAGGATATGGGAGTTCCTTGAGTCTTCTTGGGGAATAGAGATGCCAATGAACTCTACAGGTATTTCCATTTGCCAACGCAAATACGCTCTTGATATCCTTGCCACTACTGGGTTAATAGCTTGCAAACCTTGCTCAGTTCCAATGGATCCCACTATCAAGCTTAGTAAGGATTCTGGTACATTATTAATAGATGCTTCACCTTATAGAGAACTCATTAGCCGCTTGTTATATCTCACTATCACAAGACCAGATATAACTTTTGCTGTCAATTATCTCAGTCAGTTCCTAGCTCATTCGACTGATATGCATCTTCAGTCTGCTCATCATGTACTTAGATACTTGAAATCCAACCCAGGTCAAGGACTCTTTTATGCTGCAGACTCTGAACCTTGCCTTAACGCATATGCTGATCATGCCTTGATTCTAGGCATTATATTACAGGCTTTTGCGTGTACTTAGGCAAGTCTCTCATCAGTTGGAAATCGAAGAAACAACAAACAATGAGTAGAAGCAGCACTGAAGCTGAGTATAGAAGATGGCCTTTGCAACTTGTGAACTTTTATGGCTCAGTCAGCTCCTCAAAGATCTTAAAATCTCTGTTTCTGCAACCAACAAGCTTTTTTGTGACAAGAAATCGACGATACACATTGCAACTAATCTTGTATTCCACGAGCGTACAAAGCATAGCGAGATTGATTGTCACACTGTCCAAGACCAACTCAAGAATGAATTCATGAAGTTGTTTCATGTTTCACTCACAAACCAGCATGCTGATCTCTTGACAAACCTTTACACCATGGACCTTTCCATTTGATTATCAACAAAAATGTCCATTTTAAGCCTCTTCCTTCCTTCTCCGAGTTCAAATTCAGAGGCTTGAGGGGGCGGGGGTGTATTAGGATATCTCCTGGTTTATTCAAACCGACTCAATTCCTTTGTTTGTTATAGTTTCGTTAATTATCCTGCTTAACAGCAATTGTATATAACAAATTCAAACTTTACTTTTCAGTTAATGAGAAATCTTTTCTATCTTTTGCTCGTCTCTCTCGTTTATTCAATAATGTTCATGTTCTTTTTTAATTCCAACAATGACTGCAATGAGCGAACACAATCAGAAATTTAGTTTTTTTTTTTCTTTTATAGTCATTGCAACTAATTATAAATACACATATTATTAAATATGCATTTTGAACTATTAGGACCAATCACGATGATTTGTCAAACATGTGCAACACAAGAAATCGTCGATATTAGTCTGATTGGCCAGTCATCGCTTGTAACCCGATCATAGATACACAAATAGTCGGATATGTAGTTTGGTTATTTGATGGATTATAAACCGATCATAATGATCGAGGGAATCGCTGATTTAAATAGAAATCAGAAATTTTAGTCGTTGAATTAGCAACTACAAAATAACATGTTTTGGTTGCAGTGGACCACGGTCGTCATCTCAAAAGAACAAGGCCTTGTTTACACAAAACAGTAATTTATCAAACTTATACATCATTTCCAAACATAATTACACACTCATCCATCATGACATTATAGTTTGCATGACTTATTCAATCGTGACCGAGCTTACGTACCAAGGCCATCTACAATATTACACACACGTACTTCATAATTATACAACATCATCATGCATGCGATACATGATTTAGATCATACAAACTTACGTACATAAAACTCACATGCAATAACTCGTAATACACATGTTATTTCTTAAACTTTTAGCCCAAAGCAAGCATCGAGAGCTTCTCCGATGGTCAAATAAACTTTGCCACCGATTGTGTTGACGAACTTTGCTTGATTCAACTTGTGGATTACTTCCCATTTTGGGTTTACGATTATTAACTGCAAAAAAAGAATAAGAAAGTGTTATTTTTAATTTGTCGTAAGTTTTTTTTACTGAGAACGAGGAATTAACTTGTAAGATGTAAGTTATTAATTACCTCAATACCAATTTGTGTAAGATTATTATGAAGCTCCACTAAAGCAGTAATCCCCGATGTGTCGACATTAATCAAATCTATCAATAAATAAATATGAGAACAATTAAACAAAAGCCTTTTAACAAAAAAAAAGCAAACGATTAAACAAAAAAACGTAAAATAAATAGCATATTTCCCATAGTTAAATAAATGAATTATGTTTATAGATCATTGCTATATACTTTATAATTTGCATTATTGGTCGTAAGTGCACTTACTTGACATATCAAGGACTACAAACAGGATCTTTCTCTTGGCATTGCTTTTCATGTTTTCTTCTTCTTCTTCTTCCTCCTCGTTAATCCATCCCATTACCCTAGATACAACCATACATCAAACGCATGATTTAATACATAACTACTCCAATATATAAAATAAAAGAATTCTTATACTTTGTAATATGTAAGACTATTCGTATATTCATACCTTTCCTGGATGAAACTGGCATTAGCAAAGCACAACAATGCAGACTTGATACGAAATATCAAAACTCCTGGAATCTGAACCGTCACAGGATATTGATTGGTATCTGCAAATATATCGGTTCCAGGCATCCTCCCAAGCGTTTCAATCCCGGGACGAATTGATATCAGTATAATCTTCGCAAACGAAATACCCACCTAGCAACATATAAATAACAAAAATGGTATAAAGAAAGATCTCAAATTGATACCAACAAAAAAAAAACATATAAATAACATGCTATAACTTTAAAACCAAAAAAAAATCATGATATAACTTTTATGAAATTAACCTAATATATATGTATATAGTTTAATCTAGACCTAACTAGTGTAATGTACATACCGCGACAAGAAGTCCGATCTCAACGGAAGCGAATAAAACACCAAAGAAAGCTCCAATGAGAGCAAGGAAGTCGAATTTATCGATTTTCCAAATGTGAATAGCCTCATTGATGTCTATTAATCCCGGAAGTGCTGACAGAATTATAGAAGCTAGGATTGCCATTGGAGTATAGTAAAGAAGCTTCGTTAAGCATTCGAGTGCTACAAACACCGTCACTGCCATAACTATGTTCGACATCGCCGTTTCACATCCAGCAGCAAAGTTCACCGCAGTTCGAGAAAATGAACCAGTAGTAGCGTAACAAGATGTGAAGGAACCAATAACATTCATAAATCCAATAGCCACCATTTCCTTGTTTCCATCCAGTCTGTATCCTTTTATTCCGGCGAATGACCTTCCCACCGCAATTGCCTCCTGTAAAAAAGATACACGTATTCAATTAGTAGCAGGAGAATAATGTTTTAAATTAGTTTGGTTAGCCAAATTTTTCTCAGTTTCGTGGTTAGAATGATCAGTTAATGACTCTAACATTAGAGATTTTAGTAGAATATAAGAAGATTTTAAGCTATATATCCGTCATGTAGATCCAATTGTTAGACAAAAGAAAATGAAATTGGTTAATAATAAGTAATACTTACGGTTAAAGCAACAACGGCAATGATTAATCCGATTTTAGCGATTTGTCCAAGATGAGGAGTATTAAAGTCGAGATCTTTAATGGAGATTGGATTAAGACCTCCTCTGATGTGCTTCACCGTCTTCACGCCATGCTCGTCGGCTTTTGTCAGAAACACCATTAACGTTGACACTACAACGGCGATCAACGGAGCTATTGCCGGCAGCCAAAACAGTTTCTTGTTCTTCTTCCCCTAACATATTATACATATATTTTATTGCTTTTTTCATTCCATTATATATTTAATTAATACTTTTAATCTTCACAATTCTCCTAACTACTGTATCTTTTACGATTATAATTACATTATATGAAAGATAATTACAAAATGACTTTTCTAATATAATATACATATTTTAACACGTTAAACACGTTGAATTTTAGCGTATGATATAATCGATATCTATTATATCGTGGTCGATAAATGAAATTTAAGAGAAATTCACTTACAATAAAGCGAGTGATAAGGATAAAACTGAGGAAGGAACATCCGAGGATGAAAGTGTGAGGGCTCCATTGTTGTTGACATGATTTCCAAACAGCCCGAACAACAGAGATAATGTCAGTGTTGGTGGTGAAGTTAGAGATACCAAGTAAACTTTTCAGCTGTTGGAGTCCTATTACAATAGCTGCACCACCCATGAACCCTACTATGGCTGCGTGTGACAGAAAATCCACCAGAAACCCTAATCTGAATAATCCAAAAGAAGCTTGGAAGATCCCGGCGAAAAAAGTTGTGGTTAGGACCAGTTTCTTGTATCCCAAGGGATCTGTTTCTGGATTGATGATTTTTGTCAACATTGAGGATATAAGAAGAGATACTACAGCCACTGGTCCGATTGCTATTTCTCTTGATGTCCCCATAAATGCGTATATCAATGGTGGTACCACACTCGCATCTGTTAATATGTAACGCTTCATTAAAACTATTATATTTTAAAATGGAAAAAATTAATATAAAATTTTAATATGTGATATAAACTTACATAGACCATATTGAGGATCCAGCTTTGCAAGAGTTGCATAACCAATACTCTGCACACACACACAAAAAACCTTGAAATTAAGATATCTAACGGATCAAAAGGTTATTCGCAGTTTGTGTATATCTACCTGAGGAATGCAGAGACTAGCGAGGGTTAAACCAGCCATGAGATCATTTTTGAACATAGTGAGTTTATAGTTTTTGCACCAACCAAAGATTGGGAAAGAGGCTTGGAGGACAGAGAGGATTCGTTTTGGGAGAGGCTGTTTTCGAAGTGACTTGAACTTTTTGACTTTGGTTAGGAAAGTGTCTTTGACTTGGCTTTTAAGCTCATGCCATGGGCTAGGTGGTTCAGGACAGTCAAGCAGCCACTTTGAGCGGTCAAGTTGGTCTTGACCGGCTGGTGCGGCTGCAGATGAACCTGAATTGGCCACAGCCATCTGGATCATATGTGTAGAATTTGAAGTGTTTGGGAGAACTTGATGAGCTGAGAGAGATTCTGAACTCTCTGAATCTCTCTCTTTCATCGTCTTCTCGGCTTTTGGAGTTTTGAGGAAGTTTAACTATGGACAAGTTAAGTGATTGAGCATTCAAGTTGTGTGGATGCTGAAGTGAATTGACTGATGCTCTAATCTTATATACACATGAGTTAGTGGAATCCCATGGTGTCTATTTTTTTGTTAATTAAAACCAAAGGCACACAAAAGTGATTTCTTTTCTGGAAAAAGTATATAAACTAGTAGCACTATACAAATCGTGTAAGGTATCCAAATTATCTGTTCCAAGCACTTACAGTTTTAGGGTATCCAAATTTTTGTGTAACCAAAACTAGTATATAAATTACTTTTGTACAAAAAAAATCATTTTAATATATGTACATTATATATTTGGGGTGTATTAGGTCAAAATGTTATATATCCATGAGTGTTAACCTTTTTTTTCAGGAGTTTTGACTAGAAAAATCGAGTAGTTCTATATGGTAAAATTTTGAAGTTTGGAGGCTTGAGTATGGAATGAAGTTTGTAGATATAACTGTTTACCAAAAGAAGTTACATACATTAATAGTTATATTTATGAAAAAAATACTGCATACCCAATTTACAGATTTTTCCTGAAATTTAGGTCCAAAATAAAATGTAATTTTATAGTTTTTTTCTGGATATTCAATATGTTAAAGAGCCTATAAAATATATGCTTGATTAGGTTTCTGTGTATGAGGAATGACGTGGTAGGTGAAAATGAAATGGAACCTCAAACAGAGTTTCTCATCTTATCCACGCATTTTATTATATGATGACAAAGTGAAAACATATTTTATGAGTTGTAACAAATTATTGTCTTTTTCAAANAAAAAAATTTTTTTTTTTTTAAAAAAAAAAAAAAAAAAACAATTCGAATCCGGTTTAGTAAATTGACATTATTTTGTTAGACTTTTGGATAGGCCAATGATGGAACATGTGATGGGTTTCAAAAGTGAAGTGGTTACGCCACAACCAAGAGATGAGATGTCTTTTTCTTGGTCGGAACCAAGTGGAGAGGACACTATTTATATGTGACTCGAACTTCATGGGTCGATTTCAGACCAAAGTCAAAGCCCTCGATATTGCTTATAATTATAGATGTAGGCTTACATATATATTTTTCTCTTTTGCTAAAATTCTAAATTTTATTAGACTCTAGAAAACGTTTTAACAAAAGTAGAAACAATTTTTTTTTGCATAAAACCCTGCATTTGCCATAGATTATGACTAACTGTCCAATCTAGAGGAATGGTTTAGCGAGGAGAAGGAAGAAACAGATCAGATGGAAGACAAACTCATGATGTTGGCGTATGGAGTAAGCATGTGCATATATACTTTCCTACTAAATTATTATAATTATCAATAATATATCTTTATCCAATTCAAGGTGAAATCAAACTAATAAAATGTATTTTTGGTATTTTCTCTCTTTTGTAAATACAAACAAATATTTTAATAGCCATTAAAATTTCATCCCGACATTTTCATATTTTTAAGAATCACAAGAAAAAGTAATAAGCATTATATTGCTATATTAGCTAGAAAAAAAAGACTACTAAATAGTTTTTTGTTGATGAATTTGAAGACTACCAAATAGTTGGAAAAAAAATGAGACTATCGAATAGTTGGGGGAAAAAGACGAATTAAAAAGTGATACACGAAAACAATTATATTCAACATCTCGGATTTCATTAATTGGGCCTGACCTACCATAAGTTTATATTAGGATATTTCTAGGTTTTGTTCCTCACCAATTAATAGTTTTTTTTCCAAATCTGATCCAACGTTTAGTATGGAGTATTTACTGAAGAAAGCAAAGTATTATCATTTATGAGTTCAATTAATATATGCTTAGAAAATGGTATGGTAAATAGAATTTACAATCATTTCAGGACCAAAGAGAGAGATATGATATTAAAAAATACTACAAATATTAACGTTCACGTGGACTGACGTTAGAGCATTTGCATTGATGAGAACATTATAGAATTTCTCAAAAAATAAAAATAAAAATATTTTAATATAATTTAGTTTTGTAATTAAATTTTTATTTTAAATATGAAATTTAATTAATCATATAATTACATATGGCATGAAAGTCTCTCATGAAGTTTTCAAAGTCTCTCAAATGAGAGACTATCTTTCATATCTTTCTTACTTTTTCATTATTTTTAATAGTTAAAGACTCATTGAGAGACACCCACTAAAAATGGTCTAAAAGTTTATCAACAAAACTCACCTAATTGTCGAACGTTAACAAAAACACGTTTCCATTCTTCGCACGTGTGCTCAGGCACGTGCAGCAGCACTGTATATACTGAAGCCTTTAATGATTGAATGGGCTTTAAACCTTTAATAATTTAAAAACCCATATAAATTTCACTTTTGGATATGGGTCTTACTCATTTCGGTGCGATTGTGGTCTTTGTTCCTTTTCCTCGGCCCACAAGTGACAAAGACCCAAATACTCGTGATACACTTTCAGGAAAAGAAAAGATTAATTTAAGATTAAGACATTAATGTCATCAAACTGCCAAAATCTTCACGAAAGCCATAATTGATTGTCTAAAACCATTTTAAAAACGTGTTTTCAGCGAAAAATGGTACTTGAAACTATTTGACAATTAATATTAAATAAAAGGACTAGAGACAAAAATAATCGCAAGTAAAATATGAAACCATACTACATATTCGAACCAGATCTAGCACAAATGGCTAAATCCGAAATGCTAAAAAAGGGAGGGAAGATTGGGTAAGGATTCTTGAGAGCTTTAAACAAAAAAGAGGATGTTTGTCGAGTACAGTTTGTTGGCTTAGTGTGTGTGTCAAAAAACCGATCCTTTTTTTGAAAGATCTGCTCCTCTATTTATAGACCATAGAGGCGGTTACAAAGTAAATTGAATAAAGAAAAATATACAAATTTCTAGATAAGATCGTATCTAGAGGATTCTTGCTAGATTTTTGGAAATTTTCCATGTTGGAATAAGAAAATTTCACTTTATTTGTTTGCTGACGTGTCGCCCGACTTCCTTCAAGCTTCAGCGTGCTTCCAAGAAGGAATTGTTCCGAGTTGAGACTTCGATATTCTTGCCGAGTTCAATACTTAGAATTTTGCCCATTGTTTCCAGTGGACCGAAGTAGGATATCGGATCCACCTCCAACAATTGTCCCCCCTACACTTGGAAAACTATTGCCGAGTTTCCAACTCGGTAAGTTCCTCCGCTTCTAGAATCTTTGGTCCACTTGTCATTCTGCGATTGGGTTATTTGAGGCAGATTTCTTGATTTCCGCGCGTTGAGTAATTATTACTGTTTGGCGTCACTTTGGGTTCCGGTAAGTTCCTATACCGCGTCATCCTTCTTTTACAATTCACTTTATTTTTGCAATTAATCTTTCAAACTTCATTTTTATCTCTTTTTTCATAGTTTTTCTTCCGAATTTCAAAAGTTTTCTAATATACTTCAAGCACTTTTCTCAAGCAAAAAATAGGTCTCGATGATTTTGAACTTCCCGACGTCGAAGAGGGCATGAACGTTGCTCTTGATGGAATGGAGACTCGTCCTTCTGGGGGATCTTCTAGGGTTACCCGATCTTCTTCCGCATCGACTCGAGACGTTATTGAAGTCCCTTCAAATTCTGGTCGTGGAACTTTGCGACATGCGAAAAGGCTAAGAGCTGATCCACCTAGGATTACTTCTCCTAGAGTTTTTACTCGAGGTAATGCTTCTAGTGATTCTCGGGGGAGAGGAAGAGGCGTTCACGTCTTCTGCTTTACCCACGACCATTCTGATCCGAGATCGATCAAGGAGTTTCGGACAGAGTATGCTCATATGATGCGTCAAATCAGAACATCATCAGAGTGTCTCCCTTCTCCGGATCAAATGGAGAATCGGGAGAAATACGTAGAGGCTGCTTATTTGCTGTTCCGGGTGAGTTCTTTTTCCGAGTTAAGTTTCATCATTATTTCCGCTTTAAATCTTTTAACTTTGCTTTTTAGAAGTCTTTGTAGTTCATCGCCTTTTTGAACAGCATTATGTTGCAGTGCGAGAGGTTCCGCGCTAACCCAGATGGAAATGTCCGGAGGAATTCTGGCCGAGTTGGCCAAACCCAACTTGAAGCAGTGGAGGCAAGGACCCGAATTACAGCCACCGAAGAGTAACTCGCTCGGGTGGAAAATGAGTTGAAGGTAGATCATTAAAATGTCATCGAATTGGTAGAACAGAATACAACTTTGACATAGTCGCTTAAGTGTGCTGAGTCGGACCGGAACACGGCTTTCAAGTCCACTGAGAAGGCCAATGACAAGCTCCAGGGGCTCCAAATCGAGTTGGACACTATGAGGAAGAACTTCGACTCCCGACTACACCAAGTTCTTAATGACGAGAAGAAGAAGAAGAAGATCTTTAAAGATCAATTTTTTGAGCGCTTCAACCAAATTGTTGTTCGGTTTAACAATTTGGATAAGAACCTGGAGCTTCAGTTGGCTTACGCCCAATATCTTGAGTCGAAGAATGCTCTCGAATTTCTCTCTGCTCGGGGCGTCAACATCCCTTCAACAGTTGTTGAATCGATGACTACTAAGGTGAACGAGTCCAAGGAGATTGTCAACAGGGGGAAACTGACGCCGCTACTTCCTAGTGACTTTATCATATTGGTGTTCGAGATTGAGGAAGTGTCAAAAAGCAAAGATCTCACTATGAATTAGTTTTCCTCTTATTTGTCTAAATTTTTGTATTTTTCATAGTCATTCATTTGATTCTTGTAACAGTCGTTCGACTTTTTATAAGTCATCTCTTTGATTCTTGTAATCGTAGTTTGGCTTTTTATAAGTCATCTCTTTGAGCCTTGTAATCTTTGTCGCGCTTTTTATAAGTCATCTATTTAACCCTTGTAATCGGCAATTGCCTTGTAATTATTTATATGTATAATGAACAACGTTGTTATTTTGTTAATATGATATTCTATTTGATTTTGACTTTGAAATCTGAATATGAGAACTTGTTAAAAAATATTGTCTCCTAACTATGTATGATAATCAGACAAGTACGAAGTTTAATTCTAGAGGTATTTTCTTGTTTTTGCGTGTTAGTTACGTTTCTCTCCTAAGTTTGAGAGTTCGATCCCGATTGTTAGGAAGAGAAATCTCTCTGTTTGGCATTTAAAGTTGAGATATTAAAACTGAGTTTAAGTTTTAAAAATTTCAATCTCGGAAATAAACTTTATAGCAATGTCGTTGTTGTTTTTATTGAGAAAATTTTTGTTTACGTGTATAGAACTATGTTCTGTCTTTATTTGAGAACTTAATCTCACGAATCTGTACAAAACTATGTTTCGTCTTAATCAAGGATTTCACCCCTGGAAATCTGTACAAAGTCGTGCTTTATCTTTAATTTGATGAGAATTTGATCTCGTGCTTTATTTGCGAGAACTTGGTCTTAGTTAAGTGTGAGAATTAGATCTCGTATTTGTGAGAAGTTGGTATCTGCTAAATGTGAGAATTAGATCTCGTGTTCATTTGTGAGAACTAGGTCTCAGTTTTAGGATTTGCGAAAGTTAGTTCTTAACTTTTGTGCGAAAAGCTAAGTTTTGACTTTAAGATTTGCGAGAGACAAGGTCTCGGCTTAAGTGGGGTTTGAGACTTGGCTCTATTATTTACGAGAATTTTGTCTCGGCGAGGTCTTAAGATAAGGCTTATAGACCAGGATTTTTTGATCCGGTGAGGTTTTAAGACTCGGCTTTGAGGTTTTAAGACTCAGCTTTGATTGTTATTCGAGAATTTGATCTCGGCAAATTCTGTGTGAAAGTATGTAGAGTTTTACTCTATTTTGCGAGAATTTGATCTCGTCTTTTTCGAGAGTTAGGGTGTAGCCCTTTTTTTTTTTGCCGAACCCGAGATGGGAACTTATAAAAATTTTATTTAGTTTTAGCTGCACCCGAAGGCTACCTACGTGACCCGTAGGGATCAAGCAAGGAAGTAGTTCTGATTACATAATTAAGTAGATGAGGATGCGTCAAGTATCGCATCTAAATCACCGAGTTGGCGTGTCTTCAAGAGTAATACCGCTTCAAGTTGATGGAATTCCAACTTCGTGGAATCATCTCTCCTTCCACAGTCGCCATCTTGTAGACTCTTGGTTTTATGATTTCGCAGATGATATATGGCCCTTCCCAGTTGGGGTCGAGTGTACCCGTGTTAAGTTTAACTGTGTTTTCAAACAGTTTTCGGAGTACTCGATCTCCTACTGCAAAGTGTCTTCCACAAACTTTCTTATTGTAGTAGTTTGCAGCTTGTTGTTGATAGTTCTGCATTCGAATAAGTGCTTCGTTTCGTTCCTCCTCCAAGTCATTGATGATGGTTTCCATTGCTTCATTATTTGAATTTTCTTCTTCGGAAAAATGTTCTCGACGCAAAGTTGGTACCATTACTTCTGCTGGGGCCATTGCTTCTATTCTGTGAAAAAGAGAGAAAGGAGTTCATCCGGGTGAGCGTCTTAGTGTTGTCCGATGAGACTATAACACAATATCCAACTCAGAAGCCCAATTTTCTTTCTTCTCCGAAAGCCTTTTCTTTATATCATCTATGATCTACTGGTTCGTTGCCTCGCCTTGTCCATTTCCTTGTGGGTTTCGAGGAGTAGATTTGCTCACTCAGATGTTCCATCTAAAAAAAAGTTACTAAACCTTGCCGAGATAAATTGAGATCCGTTGTCTATTACAATCTCGTAAGGTAGCCCATGTCGGGAGATTATGTTCTTCCACACGAAATTGACTACATCTCTATCTTTAATTTGTGAATAAGCCTCTGCTTCGACCCACTTTAAGAAGTAATCTGTCATGACAAGCATGAAGCGCTTTTGCCGAGATGACGGGAACGGTCTGACTATGTCCATTACCCACCTCATAAATGGATATGGCGTAACTGCCGAAGTTAGTTCTTCGGTTAGGGTGTGGATGATATGCCAATGTCATTGATAATTGTCGCACTTGGCAGCGTATTGCGCATAATACTTTGCCACTGTCGGCCAATAATACCCGAGAGTTCAGATTTTATGTACCAGTGATCTTCCACTATTGTGATTTCCATTGGCTCTATCATGTGTCTTTTTAATGATTTTGTTGATCTTGTCACCGTGGATGCAAGTGAGGAGGATTCCGTTTGTACTTCGTCGATACAACTTTCCATCAACTTGGGCATAAAAAGCACACTTTGCATTGAGTCGGCGAGCTGTCCATCTATCCTCTAGCGTTTCTCCATCCATAATATACGCAAGGATCTCATCTCCCCAATCGATCTTTTGTTCTTTGGAATGTTCAATATCTGGCACCTCGGTGTCAAAGAAATCTAGAGTGTCAGTAATTACCAAGACGAGTTCATCATCTCATTTCGGTAAGCTTATACTCGGTTGGTCTATACTTTCAACTGGTATTATTCTCCTTAGAACATGATCTGTCATGGATGCGAGAGCTGCTAAGGTGTCAACTGAAGTGTTCTCAGATCAAGAAATCTTGTTTTCTTTGAATTTCAGACCCTCTGTCAAATCTTTGACGACTTCGAGGTATGCTTCCATCTGATCATTCTTTGTATCATAGCCTCCATTTACTTAGTTGACTACTAGTTGGGAATCGCAATAAAATTCTACTTCGATTGCTTCATATTTCGCGTCGCTGTTGGACGCTGGAAACGCAATTCAGAATGATTGCTCCAAGATTTCTCCTGTCGAGCTTCAAAGTCAGATTCTGACTCCTGAGCCGTGTTGTGATAATGATCCGTCAACGTAAATCTTCCGAGTTTGAAGAATTTTATCTGACTTTAAAGGTTCCAAGTCATAGGCCAGCTCAATTAGAAAGTCAGCGAGTTTTTGAGATTTTGCACTCGTTCTTCACTTAAACTCGAAATCGTATTCACTTAACTCGATAGCCCACTTAGTCAATCTCGTGGGCTAGTTTGGACTGTATAGTATCGTTTGTAGTGGGTGGTTTGTTAACACGATGATGGTGTGAGACTAGACTCGGCTTCGTCCAAAGACTTGCTATTGTAGAAAATTTGGTTCTGAGTTCCTCTATCATCTTGAACTAGCTTATTACTCAGTGCTGATGCTGATACTGTGATGTATAAGTACAGTGGTTTTTCGTCTTCAGGTTTCGCAAGAATCGGCGGGGTCCAAAGATACTCTTTTAATTTAGAAAAGAAATTCTCGTATTTCTCATCCCACTTGAATTCTTTATTTCCCAGCAATAAGTTGTACAATGGAATACAGTTATCTGTTGAGCGCAAGATGAACCGATTTAGGGTGGTTATTCAGTCGGTTAGCCTTTGAACTTCTCTTTTGTTCTTTGGAGAAAGCAGCTCTTAGATTGCCTTAATCTGTTTTGGGTTTGCTTCGATTCCCCTATAAGTGACTATGTAGCCGAGAAATTCTCCCGAGGTTACTCTGAAGGTGAACTTTGTCGAATTGAGCTTCATCTGATATTCGTTCAAAGATTGAAAACAAATCGCTAAATGGTCGATATGATCTTCCACTTTCAGAGACTTGACTAGCATGTCGTCTATGTAAACCTACATTATTTTTCTGAGTTGATCGACAAATATCTTGTTGACTAATCGCTGGTAAGTCGCTCCAGCATTCTTTAAACTAAATGTCATCACTTTATAGCAGTAAGTTCTTCGCTCTGTGATAAACGAAATTTTCTCCATGTCGTCGGGATGCATCTGAATCTGGTTATATCCCAAGAAGGCGTCCATAAATGAAAGAAGTTTGTTTTCAGCAGTTGCTTGGACAATTCTGTCGATTTTTTGCAGTGGGAAACTATCATTTGAACAAGCTTTGTTGAGGTCGGTGAAGCCCACACATCTTTTCGTTCTTCTTGGGAATGACTACCGGGTTAGCTAGCCATTCTAGATATTGAACTTCGACGAATGATCCGGCTTCCGTTAGCTTTTTGATTTTGTCAATTACAGCATTTATTCTTTCTAACCCTACTTTTCTTTGTTTCTGCTTGAAGGGGTTGTAAGTTGGATCAACATTCAATATGTGGCTTGCTATCTTCGGATTGATTCCAAGCATATCTTTGGCTGTTCATGCTAATGTCGTTACGTTTTGTTCCAGAAGTTGGATTAACTTGTCTTGGATCGGCTTTCTTAAGTTGACCCCAATGCTGACACATTAAGATGAGTCTGTTAGGTCGATATTGTTGAGTTTGATGCTCGATTTGTCTGATCTTTCTAGAATGGGAGGTTCCGACAATGCTTTCCTTTTCACAGTCGCCGTGATCATGCAGGACTTGTTTTGTAACATTAACTCGGCGATAAAACATGTCTAAGACATCTTTTGATCTGCTCGAAGCATCTAAACTCCTTCGCTTGTCGGAATCTTCACACACTGATGGTAGCTTGACGAGATTGCTTTCATCATGTGAATCCAAGGTGTTCCAAGGATTATATTATAGATTGGTGGTTTATCTACCTCCAAGAACTTGATCCATCTTGTAATTCATGTAATTCGGACTATTAACTTGATAATTTCGATTGCATTTATCGTACTTCCGTTGAATATAGTGAGTGTTCTCTCTACTGGTTTGAGTCATACGTCTGGTATGGCCATCTTATCCAACATCTCCTTAAAGATTAGATCTACTGAGCTACCTGTATCGATGAGAATCCGAGATACTTCGCAGTCGACTACTCGTAATTTTACGACTAGTGGGTCGTTATATGGGAAGCTTACTCCTTCGACATCCTTGGCGGTGAATATAACTTCTGAAATAACTGGTCCTAAGCTTTCTTCGACTGGATCATGGTTGACTGCTACTACAACCTTCCGCTCGTACCTCTTGATTAATTGTGTCGTCACAAAATTGTAATTCTCCCATGATTACATTGACTTCCCCTCTTAGGAATCCTTTTTGGTCCCCCATCCTATTTTGCTGTTTTGGTATTTCTTTGACACTACCGTCTTGGTTTTCTGCTTTGTAAGCTGCTTCTCGCAACTCGGCTTCCTCTCGTTTTTATGCTTTGAACTTTTGAGTCTCTTCTTCTAAGAGATTCAACTATCCTTTACAGAACTTCTCGGTAAGTAGTTCTTGCAGCTGTTTGCACTTTGAAGTGGAATGATCGGTTATATTGTGAAAGGCACAATATTCACTTCGGTTGTAAGTGTTGTTGAATGGTTTCTTTCGAGCTGGGCTGTCAGTTTCGCTGACCTGAAAAGTTACCGCCGAGACCGTTTTTCCTCTGTAATTATGCTGTCTCGGCTCATGATATTCTTCTTTCGACTCCTTAACTCCTAAGTCTCGATGAATTTTCTAAGTTCTGGCAAGGATTTGCTTTTCCTCTACGTATATGCATGCTTTGTTGCTCTACAAAGGGCATCTAAGATTGTACTGGGTTAATTTACAAAACGATCTCTTCACAAGACCTCATCCGTAACCATTCCAGTTCTCAGCGCCTCAATAGCCATGTTGTCACTGACTTTTGCTTTAGTCAGGATTTTCTTAAATCGTCCGAGATACGACTTCAGGGATTAGTCAAACTCTTGTTTCAAAGGCCGCAACTCCGCTGTAAAAGTTTCTTGGTTAACGAATATGGTGTATTGCTTCATGAACAACTCGGCAAATTGATTGAAGCTCTCGATCCAGTTGGTAACTTGGTGAACCACACCAGGGCATCGCTGGTTAGGTTCTCGCCGGATTGTAAGTTGTCCCTTTCATCATGACATTGAAAGCGCTCATGAATTCGATCGGATCAGTGGTCCTATCATATGGAGGACACCTTATTTTTGGTCCCCGGTTTACTTAGACCTTTTTTAGTCTTGGCGCGAAGGGAGAGTTTCGAGCTTGAGCTAAGATTCACTAAATCTCTGGTGCCGAGCTGGTAGCTTGATGGAATTAAGACCTCATGTCCTCCATCATTCTATATATGACCGATGTGTCCATTGTACTTGGAGTTTGTTGCCCTAATGAATTCTGAGTTGTAGACTGCCTTTGTCTCATCATGTTAGTTTGTTGTGGACTCGTCATTACTCTAAACAGATTTCTCTAGACGCTAGCCAACACTTCTCCATCTGGTCTATTGTTTTGCATAGACGGGAGGCTACTCTCATTTAGATGAGACTCAATTCTGTCGAATATTTCTGAGTTTTTCGATCAGAAGCCTCAAATTGCATTATCATGTTGCGCACCAAGATTTTGATCGAAAGTGTTCCTTGAGGCGGACCGGGGAGGGCAGCAACTTCTCGAGAGTTTTCTCGATTCTCCTCCTGAGTTTGAGCAGAGTTCAAAGATGATCTGAGAGTTGGATCAGTGTTTTTGGAGGTTAAGGTCCCTCTTTTCGGGTGAACTGATGGTTACTTCATCTTCAACCATCCTTTGTTTTGTGTGCACTCCTTGTTCCTGTGTAAAGAAATCCTTTGATTTCTCTCCCTACTGACGGCGCCAACTGTTCGAACCGGGACTTGCTCAAAGGGCTAAATTCAAAATTTGAAAAAGGGAGGAAAGATTGGGTAAGGATTCTTGAGAGCTTTAAAGAAAAGAAGTGTATTGCAAAGAAAATGATGGTTGTCGAGTACAGTTTGTTGGCTTAGTGTGTGTATCAAAAAGTCGATCTCTTTTTTGAGAGATCTGCTCCTCTATTTATAGACCATAAAGGCGGTTACAAAGTAGATTGAATAAAGGAAAATATACAAATTTTTATATAAGATCGTATCTAGAAGATTCTTGCTAGATTTTTGAAATTTTTCCATGTCGGAATAGGAAAATTACCATTTCTTTGTTTGCTGACGTGTTGCTCAACTTCCTTCAAGCTTCAGTGTGCTTCCGAGAAGAAATTCTTCCGAGTTGAGACTTTGATATTCTTGCCGAATTCAATACTTACAATTTTGTCCATTGTTTCCCGTGGACCGAAGTATGATCTCGGATCCACCTCCAACAGTACTTACCATTGCAATGATTGAAAGAAGCTTCTAGTTATAACTCTTCTATTTGGATCACCATCTCGATTGTGACATGTGTCATTCAAAACCCTTAGAGCATATGCATATGCATTGTTGAAAGCCCAAAGTTTCTCGAAATATAAAATTTTTTTAATATTTTAAAATAATTAATTTTGTAATTAAATATTTATTTTAAATATGAAATTTAACTATCATATAAGGCATATATAATAACACGTGGCATGACTCACAAGGTTTTCAAAATTTTTCAAATGAGATCATTTCTTGTTTCTCTTATTTTTTATTTATTTATATATTTTCTAGTTGTGAGAAACTCATATCATATTAAATATGGCTTTCGTCACACGTGGGGCCGTAAGAGTCCATTGGATCAGGTGTGGTTACATGACAACTTAAACGATCACGTTCACTCGTTCATCTCACTGACTGACCTACTCTCACGTGTTTAACTTTCGTACCTGAAAACTTCTTCTTTAAAAATTTTTTTTTAAAAAAAAAAAACTGATTGTATTCGTCAATTGTCGCCACTATCATTTTTAGGTTAATTCAGTCGTGCGCAAATGTTTTTTCGCTACAGAAATGGACAAGACCCAACTAGCTGTCGTTACGTTTAAATTTATTTCAATATATGCATTTTAGACATTATAATATTATTATTTAATGATCTAATCCACCATATAAATCTTTTATAATTTGTAACTAGTGAGATCGAATCATGTGATTTGTATATAGATTTCCCCAACTTTCACATTATATCTTAAATAAATTACGAAAAAAATAACTGCATTGCTTTCTATCTTGTCTAATCATATATTATCTACCATTAATTTGTTTACATTATTATGAATTATTAATTTGTTTGTAATTTCTAGTCAAATAGCTTTGATCATTTGATCCATTTAAAGTAAGCATAAATTATACTTATGCTTATATTGTAGAATTTTATTAGGGAAATTGCATTGGATATTTTGGAAATTAGTTTTAGAATAAGTATAGGAATTTAGATTTTCCGTACACAGAACTCAAATACTCAAATAATCATACTCTCAATTTTTCTCTCATCTTTATTTTTCTCTTTTATTTTTTCTGTTATCTCTTCTCCAGTCTTCATTCACTTTCACGTTCATATTTTTTTCTCTCTCATAAACCCAAATTTTTATTTTATTTTTTTCATCTCTTCTTCCCTCAATGTCACGCCTTCCATAGCGATTCTTTCTATCTCGCTCTCTGTTTTCATTTAAATCAAATGGGTTTTGACAAAGTTTCGATCTTTAAAACATGAGAAAGTTTTGATCTCTAATTTGAATTATTTGTTGAAATTGAATGAATATTCGATTTGCTTTTCTTGTTATTGCAAATTTGATGAAACCATATCGAGGTTTCTTGAAATGTTTTGAATATGGTTTCGTGAATTTTTCCAATAAAAAGTTCATCGGGAAATTGGATTTTGCTCCGTCTTCAAAGAGCTTGAGGACTATTGAAGATTAGTTCAGTTGCATTACTTTTTCGATTTTGCTCTGAAGATTACTTTGTCGATTTGTGTTTGATTAGCTTTAAACACCAATGAAGAAGATGAAGATATTTAACCGATAACTATTATTTTAATCGATAACTATTATTTTATTTGATAACTGTTATTTTAACAAGTAACTATTTTTTTGCTAACAAATAATGATACATGCAAACGAATCAGTTTTATAACTAGGCCTAACTATTATTTGCAAATGAATAATAATATATGCAAACGAATCTTCAACTTGTTTATAATGATATATGCAAACGAATCAGTTGACTTCAAATCATTTAGTTACCCAATATATATTTGTTTTGTAAAATGACCACTACCACTAGGTTACCTCCCTTCGGTAACCGTTATACCCTTTTGAGAATCTTAAAAGGAATGTTTTGAAACCACTAAGCTCTTTATTCTGATTGCGATTGCAGTTAACTTTGTTTTTTGCATCTCCGCAAAGTTTTTGCATTTTCTTATTTATTTTGCACCTTCATGACCAATGGTATTCCCACTAGGCCAGTTCCTCTGACCCGCCCCCTCGAGGCCCTCAGAATTCCATCGACACCGTAAGTTCATTCCCACTATTTGTTTGTAGATAACTTTATCGATTGCCCCCAATTTGTTATGCATTTATCTTACTTATTTGCACGTTTATCAATCCCTTCATTACTCATTCCAGAAAGCTACTACCTATGGAGGCTCCTCTGGAGGCCTGCCAGTATCGAGAAACGTGCAGGGTCCCATCCACACCGTAAATACTTTTCACTATGTTTTACAATTATTTCTATGTTTTGCACCCACCCATTTGCTTTGCATTATAACCGGAATATGTTGTCCCAAAGACGAAGACCTTATGTGGTCCCCAATGAAAAACCTGACTAAAAGGTCGATCACATGATATAGATAACTCACGAAGGTGCAAAGAGATGGACAAACTTAAGTATCACTACAAGATATTGTTCTCTGTGTTTGCGCAAAACAACCTATGACCTTGCACTGTTATGCTTATTTATATGTCATGTACTGTGTAAGAGTGTTTTATTTTGCAAACTCTTGTCCTTTTTTATCTAGACATTTTTTCACATAATTTTGCAGCTAACATAGACATTTCCAGCTAACATATATGTTTGCTGCTAACAAATAATTTAACACATGCTTTTAGAAGATTCACGATTGCCTACCCACTGTATAACTAGCCTTCATTACCTACTTTGGCGTATTGATTGTGTATAACAGCCTTCATTCCCTTACATTAGATTTCATGTACTGTATAAGCGTGTTTCATTTTGCAAACTCTTGTCCATTTTTATCCAGACATTTTTTTCACATAATTTTGCACCTAACATATACGTTTACAGCTAACATATACGTTTGCATCTAACAAATAATTTAACACTTGTTTTTCAAAGATTCGCGATTCCCTACCTAATGTATAACTGGCCTTCATTACCTACTTTGGTGCATTGATTGTGTATAACTAGCCTTTATTCCCTAATATATACATTCACATGATTGACGCAGATTCACGATTCCCTACCTACTATATAACTAGTCTACATTACTGATACACAGAGTTTTAACCCTATTATCCTACTGCAAGTGCATAGCAAATCGACTAATATTCTAGGGGTGAATCCACAAGAACCAAATTATCACACTATCAATTCTAAGACTAAACTAGAGCTAAGATGAAACAAATTGATTGTAAGTACTAAATTGAACAAGAAATAATACACGATAAACTCAATAGATTAAAGGTACCAAGTAAACGGAGTTCAACAGGAAATCAGGGAATTCGAACTAGGAAGCTATTTAGGATAAATAAAAGTCCAATCTCAACTCAATCATAAAAGTATAACCAATCAACTGTCGTGGTATCGACTACTGTATCTAGCAACCTAAAAATCCTAACTATCGTTGGCACTAGAGATCTAGACACGTATTACCGATAAGGTCTGATAAGTCCACAATCAACCTTAACATCAGCTTTCGCGGTTAAGGATTGATTGCTCATATAAGGAAGATCTAATTCCTAATAAGCTTTTGGAATGTTAAGTATTCTAAGATCATAGGCTAGTTAGCTACTCTACCCTAAGCATTAAGATAAGCCTTAGATGGAGAATACATCAAGCAATACCTATTTGTCCCTGATTCATCAATTCCCTAACAACCCTAGAAAACCCTAAACTTGATTAAGGAACTAATCAGATATGATTAAGAAACACAATTCAAAAGACATAATAGAAAACATTAATGAAATTGCAATTGAATATAAAAGATTCAGAATTCTTCTCCAAAGTTGTAGAGGTTCGAAATCTTCTCCTCCAGCATAAAACAAAAAAAACTACCTTCTCTATGGTTCATTTCCTCTATTTTCATTCAGCTTGCAGCCGATTTATCCATACTACCCCCAGACTTAGCAACTGTCCTGTTTAAACTCCACAATCCAAATAAGTAATCAGAAATCAGCCTACCAGCTTCCTAGAGTATCTAAGTGTGGTTTCATCAACGGAATATCGATCAAAGGACACATGGGTTACTCTCAGCCTTAAGACTACCTTCTTTATGGTTCCTTTCCTCTCTTTTCATTCAGCTTGCAGCCGATTTATCCCTACTTTTCTAAGGTATCATTTTATTTTTTTTATCGGCTGCTTTTTGGTAACTCAAAGGATGTAAGCAAGAGTAGCTTCATTGGAATCCCCCTCGGTAAGCTAGCAATGTTCAAGTAATCGGTACCATTATTGAAGTTAATCTCAGGCTACCAACATTACTTAAACATGAGGAGCGTCATTGGAGGACATTTGCCCTTAGCTTACCACAATGCACAACTTTGTTATTGATAACAGGCTTTTTACCCTCTGTGTTATCAAATCCTCATAGTACTTGAGGTATCGAAGCAAAAGTGTGCTGCTAACATTAAGGATATGAGAAGCTATCTAATCCAAGCAGATCTAAGCACAATGATTCTGTCACAATCACAAACAAACAAGATGAAAAACATAGCAATAGAACACAGAGCATAAAAACAGAGAATTAAGCTAAAAACAGGGCAATGCAAAGCAGAGAAATGAGCATAAAATAGAGCAATAAACCAAATGCAATGGATGATAAAGATGGGCTCATGAGGAGGATGAGATCATTGATTTCAGTTCAATCATGGTTCTCAGGACTTATATAACAACCTAAAAGGTAGATCTGAGGCTAAGGATTCAAAGAAAGACAATCAAGCCACTCTCATGAACATTGATCTCTCAACCCAAGTGTGACCTAACCCAAATCTCTTGGTGATTACACATTTAGATTGGCATGAAGAAACAATCCTAAACAGCCAACTAACTTTTTGAACATCCAATCTCTTGGGAAAGAAAAGCTAATCTTAGTCTAAACTCAGCCAAGCATTTCATCAAACACCTTCTAGGCTATGAAAGCAACATATCAGATTTCAAGTCATCAAGTTGAAATAAGCATTTAGAACATCTAGACTAGCAAAATCTATAACAATGACAACCTAAACAAGGCAAAATACCATGATCAAATCTCAATCTATCCCATCTCCTCACTAACCCTAAGGGATCTACTCACTAAGCATGCTGAAATTTATAAACCCAGAGATTAAAATAAAAGACATAGAAAGAAAGAGCATCAAAAACTGAACAAGATATATTAAATTACCAACTTCAGCAAATCAACACATCATTCAGGATCTAGCATCAAAGGGGAAAATAAACAAAGGAAAAGAGAGAAAACAACTTTCTATTCTTGCTACAAAGGGAAATAAAATGTTTTTGTGTTTTTGTGGGCCAAAAGGGGTATTTATAGCCCTGTACACAAAACCCTAGTGGAGTCAACGCGGAGGAATAAAGTCAACAAAATGCAAAGTCGGTGACCAACTCTCCAGTGGCATGGCGAATTGAAGCTTTTTCTCCTCGTTTGGCATTCACTCGCCGGTGCATGGCAAGTTGGACCAGTGAGTCGTGGTCTTGAGCTACTTCCAAATCACAACTCGTCTCCAGCATGGCGAGGCTGACTGGTGAGTTGTCCGGTATCTTCAACTTGCAAGGCCTTCTGCTTAAACGCATCTTCTTACTTTGATCCTTGCTGTCTTTTGCCCCAAAATCGCTCCAATTGCTCCCATTTTAGCTCAAAGGTACCTGAGATGCTCCAAGTGCAATATGTATGCAAAACAATTCTAAAGGACTCTAAAGTGCAGAGAATGCATGCATATCATGATGAATTATGTATCTAATAATAGGCTAAAATGCAGCATGTTCAGTTATATAGTTACTTTAGAAACAGCATGTTCAACACAAGAACTTAGGAGAAACTAGAGAGAGGGGAACCAAACTTACGCAGACTAGTCTTTCAGTACAAAGAAGCAAACCCGATCCAATCTATACCAAGCCCCTTGACAAGAAGATTAAGTCAAGTTTAAGGTGAAACTGGCATAAGATCCTTCGAAAACTGAGATGGATATGGGTAGTACTGCGAAGTTGCTTAGTCTCTGGGTTTTCCAATAGTCGATCAATGCCTGTTAAATAAAATGTCGATGATACTTAGTTCATGATAATGCAATAGATCCTTGAAAATCACAGTTCCCTTTAACGGTTATAGCTCACAACAACGCAACGAATTCAAAATTGACTCTAAAGATAAACCAAAAGAAGAAAAAATGCATTAGTCATGACAAGTATCCTCCCCTAAACTTACTTCACACCATCTTGGTGTGATAATAGGAAAGAACGAAACAAAAATTAAACCAAACGAACAAAAATCAGGAAAATTAAAAAGGAAGAGAAACTAATAAACCTGGAAGTGTTGATCGATTGTTTCCCTGGTGGATCAATCGATCTAACGTGTTTGGTGGAAAGGATCGACCTTTGGTTGATCAACAGAATGGGCTCAAATCGAATGGTACGTCCGATCGATCAATCTTGTCCAAGTTGGTCGATCATTAGATCGGGCGCAAGTCATACAAATTCGAGGATCGATCGATCTGACTTCACCAGGTTGATCTACAGCTCATGCGCAATATGGTTCATTACCTTAATCGATTGATCGGCTGGCGGATTGATCGATCAAAGTTTCTTTACCAATTTCACTAACCTGAAACAAATAAAAATGGAAAACAAGAATGAAAGAATTCAAAATAAAAATATAAACTTAGTAGTGGGTTGCCTCCCACTCAGCGCTTGTTTATAGTCAATAGCTTGATTTCGAAGGCTCTCAATTGATTGGAATGTTATTCAAGGAGATTGAACTCTCCTTGGCTATGTCGGCATCATCAAAATATGGCTAAAAGCACTGCACATTCGCTACAAATTCACCTCCCTTAGTGTCAAACAACACTACAGCTTCATAAGGACGAACTTCCTTAATGGTGACAGGTCCTGACCATCTTGACCTGAGCTTTCCAGGAAAAAGTTTCAAACGAGAGTTAAACAAAAGAACTTGATCGTTATGAGCAAAATTTCTACGAAGGATACGTTAATCATGTGTTGCCTTTGTTCTCTCCTTGTAGATTCTTGAGTTTTCATAAGCCAAATGTTGAATCTCATCTAGTTCATGCAGTTGCAAGGTTCGTCTTTCAGTGGCGGATTTGATATCATAGTTCAATTGATTGATAGCCCAATTTGCTTTATACTTGAGCTCGACTGGGAGATGGCAAGACTTTCCATAGACCAGATGGAATGAAGTTGTACCCAAAGCAGTCTAGTAAGCTGTTCTGTATACCCAAAGAGTTTCATCAAGCTTTATAGACCAGTCATTTCTTGTTGCTCCAACTGTTTTCTGAAGAATGCTCTTAATCTCCCTGTTAGAAACCTCGACCTGACCGCTTGTCTGTAGGTGATAAGGTGTAGCAACCATATGATGAACTCCATACTTCTTAAGAAGACCATTGAAAGTCTTATTGATAAAGTGAGAACCCCCATCACTGATGACTACACGTGGGACGCCAAACCTAGGAAAAATAACATGCTTAAAGATTTTTTGTACTACCTTAGCATCATTCGTTGGCCTAGCCAATGGTTTTACCCATTTCGAGACATAATCAATAACTATTAGGATGTACTGATTCCCAAAAGAGGTTGGAAACGGTCCCATAAAATTAACTCCCCAGACCTTAAAGACTTCGACCTCAAAGATAAAGTTCTGAGGCATTTCATTTTTTTTGCTAATATTTCCTTGCCTTTGACATGAATTACACTATGAGATGAAAGCATGAGCATCCCTAAATATTGTCAGCCACCAAAAACCAGCTTGCAAAACCTTTGAAACAGTTTTGAAAGTCACGAAATGTCCTGCATAAGAAGAACTATTACAATGAAATAAAATACCCGATATCTCGTCCTCTATCACACAACGTCTAAAAATCCCATCAGCACACTGCTTATAAAGATGAGGTGTATCCCAAAAGTAGTGTCGGATGTCGCAGAAGAACTTCTTCTTCTAATAACCATGAAACGCAGGAGGCTCTACATCTGCAGCCAGGTAATTCGCAATCTCAGCAAACCAAGGTGTGCCTGGAACTCGTGGGGGTTGGGCTGGTGAATGATTATTTTTTGGACTGGAATGCATGGAGAAAACTTGTTCCTCACGCAGACTGTCATCTAAAGCAACTTTGTTATCTATCCGAAGCCTAGATAAATGATCAGCCACTCCATTTTCAATCCCGCGCTTATCTCGAATCTCAAGATCGAATTCCTGAGGAAGAGTACCCATCAAAGAAGTCTCGGTTTTGCATCTTTCTTAGATAGAAGGTACGTCACGGCAGCATGATCCGTGTGCACAATTACCTTCGAACCAACAAGATATGACCTGAATTTCTCAAAAACAAAGACAATAGCTAGCAGCGCCTTCTCTGTAGTTGCATATCTCCTTTGTGCGTCATCTAATGTCCTACTAGCATAGTATATAGCATGCAACTTTTTGTTCTTTCTCTGTCCCAAAACAGCTCATACTGCATAATCACTTGCATCACACATTATCTCAAATGGTAATTCCTAATCTGGTGGTTGAACAATAGGTGCGTTAACCAAAGCTCCCTTCGGGGTGAGAAATGCTCTTCGCACTCCTTAGTGAAGTCGAACTTGACATCTTTGCACAGCAGCTGCGTGAGAAGCTTAGCTATCTTCGAGAAGTCCTTGATAAATCTCGTATAAAAACCTGCATGACCCAGAAAAGTTCTAACTTCCCTCATAATAGTTGGCGATTTCAAACTCGTCATTCTCGATCTTGGCCTTGTCAACTTCTATACCATTTCCTAATATCTTATATCCCAAACTATTCCATCTCTGACCATGATATAGCACTTCTCCCAATTAAGCACTAGATGCTTCTCTTCGCATCGTTGAAGAACCCTTCAAAAATTAGAAAGACAACCAGCAAAAAAGGATCCATATATCGAAAAATCATCCATAAAGACCTACATGATCTCTTCAATCATATCAGTAAAAATGGACATCATACATCTCTGAAAAGTCAGTGGGGCATTACACAATCCAAACGGTATTCTGCGATAAGCAAAAGTGTCGTAAGAACATGTAAAAGTCGTCTTTTCTTGATCATCAGGATGAATGGGAATCTGAAAGAAACCTAAATAGTTATCTAAGAAGCAGTAGTAAGAATGATTAGCCAATCTCTCAAGCATTTGATCAATAAACAGCATGGGAAAATGGTTCTTTCTAGTATAGGAATTCAAATTTCTGAAATCGATACACATCCTTTGTCCGGTAACAGTCCTAGTAGGTATCAACTCATTGTTCTCATTCTTAATTACTATAACACCTCTTTTCTTATTAACTACATGCACAGGGCTAACCCAATTACTATTAGATATAGGAAATATAATTCCTGCTTCTAACAGTTTCATGATTTCCTTCTTAACGACATCCTTCAAGTTAGGGTTCAATCGTCTTTGGTTCTCTATTGACGTTTTAGACTTATCTATAAGACGTATCCTATGCATACATAGATCAGGTGAAATTTCAGGGATATCATCTAACAAATAGCCTATTGCCTTACGATACTTACGAAGTTCGCTCAAAAGCAAAGCAGTCTCAGCATTATTCAACTTAGCATTGATAATCACCGGGTAAGTTGAATTAGGACCAAGAAACGCGTACCTTAGCCCTGCAGGAAGTGTTTTAAGCTCGATCTTTGGAGCTTTAAGTTCGCTCCACGGGTCGTCCAAAGATGATGAAACGGATTGCTTAGGAGTATACAGAGCCAAATAAGTGACCCTCCTCAATTCACTTGCTAGAATCTATCATCTTAGCGTAGCTTCTCACTTCTTCACTGAGAAATCCAACTTCTGATTCTGTTTTTGTGAGCACTGATACAAGGTTAATTATACCAAGAAAAATCAAACAATGGTGGCAACTAAACAAAGCAAAGCAAATAACAATATGAAACTAATAAATAACAACCATCAGGTACAGGGAATTCATCACGAATAGGAAATCAAATCAGGAAAACTATTCCGGGCATACATTCAACCAATTCTCGACTTAGACATAAAATTCTAGCAAACCCACTGTCGTGGTGCCTACTACTATATCTATCAACCTGGTGCTCCTAACTGCCGTTGGTCCTGGGATGTAAACATGCACGATCGAATTGGTCTAATATGTCAATAATTAATTTTTAACAATCAACTGTCGTTGGTTAAGTTCAATTGCTCATCTAAACTAGTTTAGATTCTTAACAGGCTTTTGGAAAGTTAACAACCTAGATTTATAGATTAGTTGATCAAGTTAATCTAAGCATTAAGCATAAGTTTAGATGCAGAACACTTATCATCGAGCCCTATTTTTTCCTAATTCATTGATTCCTAATTCCCTAGAACACCCTTAATCTGATAAGAAACTACTCAGATATAGCAAAAAAGAAGCAAACAAAGAAGAAGAATAGAAACATAATAATAAACTGAATTAAAATAGCAAAGGATTTAGAAATCTTCTCCAATGATGTTGTGGAAGATAGAGATCTTCTCCCTCAAAAGTTACAAGAGCAGCAATAGAAAATAATGATAGGATACCCAAAAACTTCTAAGAAAACTATTTAAATACGCTAAAAATGTGTTTGGTACAAAATAAGGAAAATCTGGTTTTCTCTTCACAGTATCGATGATCGATCGATCAAATGGTAGAATGGTCGATTATGATCTTAGCAGGTCAATCATCAAGTCAAGTGGCAATTTTCCAGGATACTTGATCGATCGATCAAGGAGTTGATCACTCGATCACGTCTGTTCTCGGTCACAATAACATAGCTTTGGTAAAATCGTCATATCTTCCTAAACGCTTGTCCGATTACCGTCAAACCAGCTCCAAATGAAAGCTAATTCACGTGAATATCTTGTGTCCAAATTGCAGCTCGATCCAACGGTGGAAATTCTTTCAAAGGAAGCCAAACTTCTGACATTATACAGGATTGTGCATCTCCACATGCTAGTTTTCACTCAAAACAGCTCATTTTCTCCAAATATAATCTATGACCTGAAAACACTCTAAAACATAATAAAAGACTCTAAAACACATACTTTGACTCAATAAAACCATGGAAGACAAGGATTAAAAACCGGAAAAAACGTAGTATATCAAGCACTATGTCTAAAGGATCATCAGAAAGAATTTCATCAGTCACTTCATCTGTAACTTCTTCAGAGGTATCTACCAAGAACGTCATTCCATTAAGCATCAATTTCTTCAGCATCCTATCCATTTCAAATCGCATAACTATATCGCCCAAGTGAAGGTCAATCCTTTCGTTTTTCACATCAATCATCGCTCCAACAGTTCTATGGAATGGTCTCCCCAAAATTAAGGGATCCTTAGGTTCCTCATCGAGTTTCAGAACCACAAAATCTGTTGGTACAAGTGCATTCCTGATCTTGTCGTGCAAGTTCTCTAGGATACCAACCAGTAGTTTTATCGAACGATCTGCAAAGATAAGAAAAATCCTTGTCTTCTTGAAGTCTGTATGTCCCAAGCGTAATGCAACTGAGTATGGTATCAGATTTATACTCGAACCAATGTTGCAAAGAGACCGTGCAAAAACCATATAACCGATCTGAATTGACAACACAAATCGTCTTGGATCCTCTTCTTTCTTTGTTGACTTATTTTGAAGCAAAGAACTGCAATATTGAGTAATCATCCTGACTTTTTCTTCCCCAGTAACTTATTAGTGACTAGACTTTTGGCGTAGCTCTTGAGAGACAGTATCATCTGCAAAGCATCAATAAGCGGTAATCTCACATTCAAATCAGCAAGCATCTCCTTACACTTTGCAACTTCCAAGTCTTTTCGGGACTTCTTTAGAGGAACAGGATATGGAGAGGTACGCACATATGTTATCTCTAAACTAGGTTTCAATCTCTGCCTCGAAGTTGCTGAGTTTTGCTGAGTTTATTTCGCAGTGTTCAAAAAAACGCTAGGTGTTAGGCGGGCGGTGACCTATCGCCCAGCGCCTGGAAAGATTAATCGGGGTCTAGGCGGTTTAGACGGTTTTTGAATAAATTATTTTTATATGTGATAAATTAACTATATATAGTATAAATATAACAAATACTATGAATGTTTAAAATTAATCTTTAGAAAACATATAATCATTTAATTTTTAGAATTTTTTTTAAGTTTAAAAAAAAAATTTCTTTTTTTTTAGATCATATATATATATATACATTTTTTTTATAATGGCCACCTAAACCGCCTAATTACCGTTTCAGCCGCCTAATTGTTGTTTTAATCGTTTTGATATGGTAACCGCCAAATTCATCTGATTTCACTAAACTCTAATTGGATAGCATCCACCAAGCGACTAGGCGCCACCTAGACGGCCGCCTAGGCTGAATTTTCGAACACTACTATTTCGGTGCAGTTACGTGTTCAGACTCCGAGATCGATCGATCGACTCCAAGATCGATCGATCTTTCTCCCTGCAGAAAAATTTCCCTTTCGCTGTTTTCTTTTCTTCCTCGTCATCTTCAAGATCTATTACCACCTTTTCTGCTGCTGGTTTCCTCACAACTGATTCCAAACTTGTACCACTTCTTAGTGTGACGGCACTGCTCTCCTGATAGTTGTCGTAATGAGCAAAAGAATGGTCGGATTTTTGTACCTTGTCGATGACGTAATCATACTTCGAGCTAAGTTCTGTGTACATTTTATCCACTTTTGCATTGATTTCGATGGTAGCATGATGTTGTCCTTGAATAAGCTGATGTAGCATCGACTTTATCTCATCTTGATCGCTTCCTGAAGAACTTGATGAAACCACTTGTTGAACGAGCAGTGGACGAAGCTGATTAGACATCAATGATGATTCTGAATACCCAACGTCAGTCCCAACTGTCCCTTCACAGTGATGCAAAGTTTTCTTCTTCTTAACCCCAGTCGCTGCAATGAACTTATATAGCTTTTTGTTGATTCATTCGATCTTCTGTGTTCTAAATCCTACTTCGTCTTCCTTGCAAAAAGGATCCTCGTTGGAATACAAATCACATAAACTCGCAGCCAGGTTTTTGATCAATGCAAAGGCGTTTTCCTTAGAGTTAGTTATGAAGTCCCCTCTACTTGCAGTATTTAGAAGTCATCTAAATTCTAAAATCACACCTCCATAAAAGAAAGTCAAAATCTGCTCATCGCTAAACCCATGATGCTGAAAATCTCTCTTGTATCGCTTAAATCCTTCCCACGCATCACCAAAGAACTCATCTTCTTACGGTTGAAAGTTTGAGAGTTGACTCTTCAGCTGATTCGTCTTAGCCTTGGTAAAGAAGTGATCAATGAAAGTATCTCTCACGTCATCCCAAGAGGTTAGTGAAGCTGGAGGAAGGGATTTAATCCATCTCAAACATTTACCTTCCAACTAGTATTTAAAAAGTTTGCACCTAGTATAATCTTCAGGAATTCCACTCGGTGCTGGAGTGCTACATATATCTTCAAAATTCTTGATATGTTCCATCGGATTTTTAGCCGGAAAACTGTGAAATGGGAATTTCCTAACTAACGTTATCAACTGAGGATTCAACTCGTAAGTCACTTCTTTTAAAGGAGGTAAACAAATTGATGATTGATTATGATAATGAATGTGGGGAGTGTCAACCTCTTCTATAGCCTTACGCAGAGGCTTAGCATCGCGTTCCCTTTTCAGCTCTTCAATCTCTCGTTTCAAACGTTCAACAGTAGCAGTCTGATCTTGATCCTGGTGATCAGTGGAATCGTTCGAAGGATCGTTCATGATGAATTAAACCTGAAAAACAAAACAAAGAAACAAAAGCAAAACGTAAGCAAAAGATATCTTAGACTAAAATTCAGTAATGAATCTAAAGGCAATAATGTTGATCCCCGGTAATAGCGCCAAAAACTTGATACACAGAATTTTAACCCTATTATCCTACTGCAAGTGCACAGCAAATCGATTAGTATTCTAGGGGTCAAATCCACAAGAACCAAATTATCACACTATCAATTCTAAGACTAAACTAGAGCTAAGATGAAACAAATTGATTGTAAGTACTAAATTGAACAAGAAATAAAAAAATGATAAACTCAATAGATTAAAGGTACCAAGTAAAGCGAGTTCAATAGAGAATCAGGGAATTCGAACTAGGAAGCTATTCAGGATAAATAAAAGTCCAATCTCGAATCAATTATAAAACTATAACCAATCCACTGTCGTGGTATCGACTACTCTATCTAGCAACCTAGAAATCCTAACTATCGTTGATACTAGAGATCTAGACACGCATTACCGATAAGGTATGATAAGTCAACAATCAACCTTAACATCGGCTTTCGTGGTTAAGGATTGATTGCTCATCTAAGGAGGATCTAATTCCTAACAAGCTTTTGGAATGTTAAATAATCTAAGATCATAGGCTAATTAGCTCATCTACCCTAAGCATTAAGATAAGCCTTAGATAGAGAACACATCAAGCGATACCTATTTGTCCCTAATTCATCAATTCCCTAACAATCCTAGAAAACCCTAAACTTGATTAAGGAACTACTTAGACATGATTAAGAAACACAATTCAAAAGACATAATATAAAACATTAATAAAATTGCAATTGAATATAAAAGGTTCAGAATTCTTCTTCAAAGTTGTCTAGGTTCGAAGTCTTCTCCTCCAGCATAAAACAAAAAAAAAACTAAAAACTTGATATATTTTGTTATGTGTCTAAAACATATTTTAAAAATCTAATTTTAAAGTCTAAAATGCGTTGATACAAAAATATAGAAAACTTGATTTAGGCTTCGCAGCATCGACGATCGATCGATCGTGAGGCTTGATCGATCGATCGTAATTGAAACGGTCGATCGTGATAGCTTCAAGTCGATCTTCAGGTCGGGCGCAAAACACCTTGAGATGTTGATCAATCGATCCAAGACTGTGAGGTCGATCGACAGGTCGTGCGCACATTCTGGCTGAGGGATGTGATCGATCGATCACAAAGGAAATCGATCAATCATGACGTTTTTGCTAGACTCTCTTCAACTTAAACTCCAGCGCGTACTCCAAGTGCAATATCCAAGTTATCCTTATTTTATACCTACAAAGACTTTAAAACACCAACAAAAAGTCTGCAAACATACGTATTAGTGAGCTTGAAACCGATAAAAATGAGGTATATCAATTACCTACTTTGGCGTATTGATTGTGTATAACTAGCCTTCATTCCCTAACATTATATGTCATGTACTGTATAAGTGTGTTTCATTTTGCAAATTCTTATCCATTTTTATCCAAACATCTTTTTCTCATAATTTTGCAGCTAACATATACGTTTACAGCTGAAATATACGTTTACATCTAACATCATCGTTAGTGATCATATCATCTTCATCTTCTTCAAAGATGTTTAAAGCTTATCTGCAACTCAGCTATGGCTGTCATTTAAAATTTACAAATTTGCAGCGAATCTATAAAATAAAATACATTCAGAGTTAAAATTCATAATAAACAATGAAGAGATCAAACCCAAGAGTTATAATCTACAAATCAAATCCGCCATTATCAAATTTAATTTCAGATCCTAAAGGATTTCCAAATCTAATAACCCAATAACAATTTAAAAGATTTCCCGAACAATCAAACAAACGAAAAACTCTCTAGTTAGGTCTATTGCCTCAAATCCAATTCTCAGGGGTTGCAAACAACTTCTCGAGACGCTTTAACTCCACCATTTTCAACATTTAAGAATCGCCAGAGAGAGAAGGTGGGCCATCAATTCTCTGTGGGTGAGTGAAGCCGAAATCCAGTTTTTATTCTTTCAAGGGTTACTCAGTCTTTGTTCATTCTGACCCCACTGCTAGTTTCTTAATTTTAAGAATCATATGTTACTTTCTTAATTAGTTTTCTAAAACATGATATCTACTTAATTTACTCTTTTTATTAATTACCTTCTATATGTAGGCAATTAACCCTTTTTTGTCAACAGTAAGCCATAACTGGCCAGCTCATTAGTCAAGTTCATGCATGATGCCGACAGCGGAATTCGGTCTCTAGACATACAAGTGCGTCTGCCTTTAGTGAACTTACCACCTGCCACTAGTCTAAAGCCACTTGCGGCAATTAACCTTCCATTTTCAAGTAATTTGATTAAAAAAATTCTTGTTTGAACACATAATTAAATTTACTATACTTGCCATGATTCCATAAATTGTATACTAATTCAGTTAAAACTTCTGGAATAATATTAATAAAATCAAATGTCCCTCCCGTCTATATAATACGACCCTCGTCTGAAATCCTAATTCATTCAGAAGCATTCTAGCAACTTCATAAACTCTCTTTTTCTCTCAAACATAAATCAATTCTCAAAGCTCTCATTTACAAAGAGATCAGGCAAAAATGTTCATCGAAAGCTTCAAGGTCGAATCTCCGAACGTGAAGTACACAGAGAATGAGATTCATTCAGTGTACGACTACCAAACCACTGAGCTTGTACACGAGAACAAAAACCGCGCGTTTCAATGGACTGTGAAGCCAAAAACCGTGAAATATGAGTTTAAGACCGACACTCATGTTCCCAAACTTGGGTTTGCCATTTTCTCTATATCTTTTTGCTTTTACAATATATTTTTCCAATTATAATACTTAAATAATATTGTAGAGTCTATATTGTTCGTTTTTTTGATGAAGAACCATATATTTGCTTTGTTTGATCTAATTTTGGCAGAGTAATGCTCGTTGGTTGGGGAGGCAACAATGGTTCTACTCTTACCGCTGGTGTTATCGCCAATCGCGAGTGAGTAAAACTATTTTCTTAATTATTGATTGTTTTAATTTCGTAATGAAACTGTTTCAAAAGGGAACAAAAGTTGTGTGATCTATTGTTCGTGGAATAATATTTTATTCGTATTCCCCCAATTGGAGGTTGAATAATGAACAAGTTGAGTATTATTTAATTTGTTGTTATATAATGAAAATAAATAAAATGGTGGCAGGGGAATATCCTGGGCAACGAAGGAGAAAGTGCAACAAGCTAATTATTTCGGGTCATTAACCCAAGCATCCTCTATTCGGGTCGGGTCATTTAATGGCGAAGAAATCTATGCTCCCTTTAAAAGTCTTCTCCCCATGGTACAAATGATATACCCTTTTTCATTATTACAAAAGAAAAAGTTATTATTTGAAAAAAATGCATTTTTGGGTGGAAAAGAGAAAATAATTAAATAATTAAATAATTAATGGGTAATGAAAATGATAGGTGAATCCGGAAGACATTGTGTTTGGAGGATGGGACATAAGTAACATGAACTTAGCAGACGCAATGGGACGAGCCAAGGTCTTAGACATCGACCTCCAAAAGCAGCTGCGTCCATTTATGGAACACATGGTCCCACTCCCAGGAATTTACGATCCAGATTTCATTGCAGCAAACCAGGGGTCACGTGCCAACCACGTGATTACAGGCACCAAGAAACAACAACTCGAACAAGTTATCAAAGACATTAGGTAGCATAACATAAATATTTATCTAAAACACTAAGGTTACATTTCGATTAGATGTGATAAACACCAAACTAAATTTTAATGTAAACGATTTGATATGTTATATAACTAGGGATTTCAAAGAGAAGAACAAAGTGGATAAAGTGGTAGTACTGTGGACAGCGAATACAGAAAGATACAGCAATGTGGAGGTTGGTCTTAACGACACGACAGAGAATCTAATGTCATCTTTGGAGAAGAATGAGTCTGAGATTTCTCCTTCTACACTTTACGCCATTGCTTGTGTTCTTGAGAACGTTCCATTCATCAATGGAAGCCCACAAAACACTTTTGTTCCTGGTAACTCAATTAGATCATACAGGACCGGTCCTTGATACAAGATATCTATTAGTCAACCTTCTATACTTAATAAGATTGATTACATTGAAATGTTACAAAACAGGGCTAATCGAATTGGCAACCAAGAGGAACACCTTGATCGGAGGTGATGACTTCAAGAGTGGTCAGACAAAGATGAAGTCTGTCCTCGTCGATTTCCTTGTCGGCGCTGGAATCAAGGTACGTTGTCATAAAATAAGTCTCTTAATTGAATTTATTTATTTAATGTTACAAAACGAACACAAATTACATATATTAATATCTATGAACATATATATAGCCGACGTCGATAGTGAGTTACAACCACCTTGGGAACAACGATGGAATGAACTTGTCGGCGCCACAAACATTCCGATCAAAGGAGATATCGAAGAGCAATGTCGTCGACGATATGGTTGCTAGCAACGGAATTTTATACGAGCCTGGTGAACACCCTGACCATGTCGTGGTCATTAAGGTGATTCAATTTGATTATTCATAACACATTTAAACTTAGTTTTGAATATTGTATACTTATACTGGATGGTGCTGCAGTATGTGCCGTATGTGGGAGACAGCAAGAGAGCAATGGACGAATACACATCAGAGATCTTCATGGGAGGGAAGAACACGATTGTGATGCACAATACTTGTGAAGACTCTCTCTTAGCTGCTCCTATTATTTTGGATCTTGTTCTTCTTGCCGAACTCACTACTCGGATCCAATTCAAGGCTGAAAACGAGGTTCGTTGTTCGAAAAATGTTCTATTCGATTTTAAGTCTTAAGACTGTGAGTTTGATTTGTTGGTTTCTTGCAGGGAAAGTTCCATTCTTTCCATCCGGTGGCTACCATCTTAAGTTACCTCTCAAAAGCTCCACTGGTAAGCAAAACGAATTACAAACATCGAGCCGTTTTCTGAATTTTAAAGACGTTCTTTGACATGAGTTTCATTTAATGAATGTAGGTTCCACCCGGCACGCCAGTTGTGAATGCTTTGTCAAAACAGCGTGCAATGCTTGAGAACATACTTAGAGCTTGTGTTGGACTTGCTCCTGAGAACAACATGATTCTCGAGTACAAGTGATTACGAGACTCGCTTCTTAGCCTTTTCCTTTCTATGTTTTAATCGAACCAAACATGTATTGGTTGTATTATCGCGTTATTTTGGAACTCTCTTCTATCTCTTTTATAATTCCATAAATAAATTAAGGGTTTAATAACTGAAAGTTCTTTTTCTTTTAAGTAATTGTAATGTGCAAACAAGCATCAAAAACTGAAGCTAGAAACAAGACTCAACTTAGAATGTGACAACAAATTAGCAGCCACAAGATTCGTATGAAGATCACGCTTCTTCTTTTCCCATTGCCATCAAAAACTCTCCCTCACATACCACAGAGTTCCCAACGTATGCTTTCCCTTCCATTTTCGCTATCCCAAACCGCTTCTGCAACTTCACAAGAGTCATCCTCATCACTAACGTATCGCCCGCAATCACAGGCTTTCTGAATCTAACTTTGTCAATTCCGGCAAAGAAGAAGTTGCTTTTAGATCCGCCGACTTCTGGTTGTAGCATCACTATGCCTCCCACCTGAGCCATGGCCTGTGGAAACAAAACATATGATCCAAACTATCCTTTAGAACAGATTACCTTACTCTCAAAGCCAGTCCCTTTCATAAATTCCAAAAGCTTTGGCTATCGCTATTAACCGACCCTTAAACTTAAACTTAAAGCAAAGCCTCTTCACCTTAAGTTTCCTCAAAACTTCAACCGGAATACAGATTTTACACTCATTCAGTTTCAAAAACAACTAATCATTCTTATCTAGCAAGCACAAAACAGAGCAAAACTGAATGTCTAAGCTTAAATAGCATATCTTTAGCTATAACTGTAATGCAGAAAAGCTAAAGGTTTAGAGTAAGAAGAGACAATTGCATAGGAGATTACCTCAACCATGAGAACACCAGGCATAATTGGCCTCTCAGGGAAATGACCAGGAAAGAAATTGTCGTTGATAGTCACATTTTTAATAGCGACCGCTGATACACCAGCTGTGTACTCTATCACTCTATCGACTAACAGAAACGGGAATCTACACAAAAACTCAAAAGATTTGAGAAATCTGATCAGAACAATACAACTTCACAGACAAACACAAAAAAGAAGTCGAGTTCTTAAGAGATTTATACCTGTGAGGCAAAATCTCTCGTATCTTATTGATGTCCATCACTGATGGAAAAGCCTCGTACCCTGATAAAAATAAGATTCGGGATTGATAACTTTCAAGAGAGTTGAGAATTTGATTTGTAATTAGAATACAATGAGAGGAAATTACTGAGTTCGATTGGGATCTCTTTCTCTGAAGTGCTCTTTGATTCATCAGTCGAGCACAAGACGAGTGAACTAGATCGAAGTTTGGGACGAAACACAACGGAGCTCAATCTTAACGGTGGCGATAGCGACTGATGAAGAGGAATACGTGTAAGATTTCGCGACGGAGAGAAAACAGAGTTGGAAACAGCCATTGCCGATCGATCTCGAGAGGTAAAAGAAAAGACGGAGATTTCGAAGGGAGATTTTGAAGAGCTTCCAACGGAAACAATGGTGGGTAAATTGGGATGATGACCAAGTGGTTAATGGTTGTTGTTGTTATTTGGGCCTACTCTGAGCCCATTAATTATAACGGACATATCTGGTCTGAGATCTGACTAATCATCATTGTCCCAACAGCCCATCACCTAATAGTTGTACAATGTGACACTATTACAACTAACCAAAACGAAAGTGAGTAAAAATCTCTTAACCCTTTTGTTTTATCACTTTTTTTTACCAGATTCGTATGAATCATTTATTTGTAGTCATGGAAGGTAAAATTATGCAGAATATGTATCTAGTGATACGACCACCCGCCTACATTATATAGCTGCAACTACGAATACTAATGTAGGAATTTACTATTCATCTAAAACAAAAGGCACTTTATTATTCAACTATATTTGTAAAAACATCACAAGATCAATATCTATTTACCAAAAGAATATCTATCTATAAATCTTGGAAGAAGAAAAACAAAACTATGAAATTTGTAAATGTTACAACATCAACAACTTCAATCTAATATCATTACTTTAGACATTTAATTTTGTGTGACCCAGAGGTTTTGGGATACGTGTAATTGAGATATCCACCTTTTTTATTTTATAGAGGATTTTTTTTGTTTATTATGCAATATTCAAAGTATTTAAAATTTTATTTTTGCGTTTTTATACATCAATCTTGATCATACAACTATATTAGAAATCAATAAGAATAATTCAATCACTTTCAAAATTTAATGTTTTTATTTATGCTTTTAGTCCTTTATATGTATTATTTCTTGTATTAACTGAAAAATTATTACTACCCTATTCGATGACATTAGCTAAAATTATAAAGCTGACACAACTATATAGAAAATGGCATTGTTTTGTTTGGTGGCTGGTGAGGAAATTAAAGTAAATGGGCCACTCCATCCCCACATAATGCTGTTATGTCCATGCAATGTCTTAAAAGAATTCACTTCCACATTCTATCTTCCATTTCTATCCACAATTTACCCATTTTCCTCAAGGTTTATCAAACAATGATTTAATAATACTAAGTCTAGCTATTACTTTGATTTACCTGATATAAATCGAAAAAAAAAATTATTGCTAAATTGATTAAAGATATATGTAAAATTATTTCGAATGAAAATATTTAATTAAGTGGTTAAATGTTCATGTATGTAATTTTTTTTAGGAGTTAAGTTTTGTAAATTTATGTTGTTATACGTGATAGAATGTAAGGTTTAAGTTACTAATCAGTTATTTTTTATACTGTTAGAATATATTTTTGTAACAGTTACATCAATAAAATCTAATTTATAGATGATCTCCAAATGTAGAATCTCAAATTCCTAATAAAATCATGTGAATCTATTGTATTCTCTCATTGTTAAAATAATTTGAAAGAGATATATCAAAACCCGCTATTAATGTGCTTACCCTTTGTATTGATCTGTCAAAATGGTCTGTTTTTAACGGAGAATAGAGAAGTGCAGTAGACAAAAGCAGTAAACAACCCTCACGTGTTTTCTTTGAAGTTCCCTAGATTCTGGAGCTCTTTTTATCTTAAAGACTTTGAGATGTAGTTAGAGTAAAACAAAGACAATAGTATCAAACACTATATATGTTTTAATTTTATATAGAAAAAGAAACTATTGACCAAAAAATTAAAAAAAAAACTAAACAGAGGCCATTAAAAGTCAAACTTCCATTTGAAGCACGATGATCTTGACTCATCGTTATCTCTGAAACAACTTTAGCTTTTATCCTTTTTATCTAAATTTAGGCAACGAAACAAAATTTAATGAAGTTTTATACTCGACAATCTAAGAATATCATTGATGACATACTAACATCTTGTGTCGTTGTGAGACAGAAGCATGGGGACCAACCTGGTCTAAGTCAATCAAGACCAAACTACGCTTTAACCTTCGGAAAACTAAACCGCCAAAAACCTAAACGGCCCAAATGCATTGAACCTAAAATCATTGATTGAGCCTCAAAACCACGAAATCGGTAGATCTGTGTGAATTTGGTTGCTGGTTTACTCAATATTATATTTAAATGATTGCCCGGGTTAAGTGCAACCCGGTTTGAGGAATTTTGTTTCCGTATTTATGTCCACCTTGAAGATAAGGTTGAACCGGATATAAATCCAAAAATGAAGATTGAATTTGGACATGACCGGATTATCTCATTGTACCATCAGGTAGATATTATTATAAGTTCAATAGAGAGTAAAGTCAAGTCGTTGTCAGTTCTGGTTTGGCTCATCTCTAATGCCAACACTGTTTAATCACAGAGAGGCCAATTCACACACACATTTTCTTAATATATCTATATGTAAACAGCAGTTCTCTAGGATAATTCTTATCTCTTGTCTGGACATAGACACAAAAAGATGGAAGCTGCAAGATGCAGAAGAGGCAGAGAGAAGAACAAAAGTCCAGAGAGGCTAATAAGGTCTTTGAATCATCAGCAGCAAATTGATGAAGAACTAGAAGAAGAAGTCAAGACAAAGAAGCCCATTTTCAGAAGAGTCCAAGTTGTTTATTATCTCACTAGAAATGGCCACCTCGAACACCCTCACTTCATCGAAGTCATTTCTCCAGTTAACCAGCCTCTCCGGTTAAGAGGTAAATTCACAAACCAATACCTAGAGAAAAGAGGAGCTTAATATACTCTCTTGCTCCCATTAGTGTTTTGATTTCAATTTTGATGCTTAAGGTTCGAATTCTCTTTTGAATACATCGATGATTAGTATTTTCAAGCCAAATTTTATGTTAAATGATTGGTTATGTGTGTGTTTGTTTGAGTGAAGATGTAATGAACCGGCTTACGGTTCTGAGAGGAAAGTGCATGCCATCACAATACGCTTGGTCATGTAAAAGGTAACTTTTTAAACCGATGCAAAATCTGTAATCAAAGGCACAAGTAGGAGATTTAAGAATTTAATTTCGATATTTCATCAGGAGCTACAGAAATGGATTTGTGTGGAATGATTTAGCTGAGAACGATGTAATTTACCCTTCGGACTGTGCTGAGTATGTATTGAAAGGATCTGAAATCACCGGTAAGTAGTTAAAAGTCTTAATTCATACTTGAAGTGTTGAAAATTTTGAGTGTTTGTAACATAAAAGTTGAAATGTTTTTGTAGAGAAATTCCAAGAAGTACATGTAGTTAGACCATTGTCGGGTCCTACTCAAGAAGGTCCGAAAAGTCGACATCTCAGGTCAAAATCCAAGCCTCAAAACAGAACGACGTCGTTTGACAACTCAGAGCTCTACGTTGGAGAAGAAGATGAAGAAGAAGAAGACGGAGAGTATGAACTTTACGAAGAGAAAACGAGTTATACTTCTTCAACAACACCACAATCGTCTTTAACAATCGAATATACCGAACCAAAAAAGCCGCACAAAGCACAAGATTTGCAAGTCCGAACTGACTCGGCTGAGTTGACTCATTCCGGCCCTGTGGTTAAGCCACTTAGACTCGCCGTTTCGAACCGGGTCGAGGACGGAGATCCGATAGAACCCGGATCGGGTCGTGGGTCTATATGGCTACAGATGATCTCGTGCGGGCACATTGCCACTAAGATGTACGCACCAAGTGTGATGAATCCGAAACAAAAGGAAGAGAATCTTCGAAAAGGAGTTTTGTGTAAGAATGTTGTGAAAAAGACTGTCGTTGAAGATGAACGTGAGATGCTAAGGTTCATGTCGGAGAATCCTAGGTTTGGGAATCCTCAAGGGGAGGAGAAAGAATATTTCAGTGGAAGCATCGTCGAGTCGGTGAGCCAAGAGCGAGTAGCGACCGAATCAGCTCTCAGACGATCCAATTCATTCAATGAGGAAAGGTTAGTTAGTACATAGAGTCTACAAATATGGTTACAAAAACATTAATGAATGAATCATTTGACCAAGTTATAAAAATATTTTGAACAGATCAAAGATTGTAGAGATGGCTAATGAGACGAAGAAGAAAGAAGAAAAAGAAGAGAGATCGATGGTGAAGGTGAAATGTATACCAAGGACTTGTTTAATGTCATCAACGAAGGAAATCAAAAAATAAGATCAAAAAAGTTCTATAATAATTATTACTGTAGTATTCTTAGAATTTACTGCTATTGGTGAATGAATAGTAGTGGATTAATGAGTAGATGTTGTTTTATTATTGGGAATATATTCTTAATGCTTTATCTTAGAAATTATTAAAAGAAAACTGAAAGTGGCAAAATCCGTATAAATTGAGTTGCAATATCATAATATTCGATTAAAACCTGTGTCAATATGTAAGATATTAATTCATAAGTAGAATATTAGTATAAAACATAGAGATGCCTCTGAAGAAAGATAATTGATAGAAAAGATAAAGAAGGTGGGATGATTGGATATAAACACTGCCGTACATTCACCAGTCTATTCCAACAAGTACTTTTTTTGCATTTAATTTTTGTATTTAATTTTTTTTAAAAACATTTCTCCCAGTTTACGTTGACAATAAATTGGATAGGCACGTTCCATAGGGTTGGTTACGGGTTACCAACATTTTCCCTTTTTTTTTCTTTCATCTAGTAATATTATTAGAAAGGTGTTCAAATACAACAATAGAATCAAACTAGAGCATGAAGAAACATATCATATCTCCGGAAATAAAACCCTAACAAGAAAAACATTAGTCTTAAACAAAGGTAATCCAAAAACAAGAAAAAAAATGAAGAAAATAGCACAAATGATTAAAAATATAGATTCGTAGAACCATGAAATAACCATAAAAAAAACTTGCAGCAAATTTATAAGAAGATGGAAAGCGCCATAACCTGCACAAGACCACGCAAAAAACCCACCGAAGAGGACATCTACAATCATGGAGGGCCTAAAGAGAACATAAACTGAAGCCAAACCACAACAAATGAGGCAAATAAAGCAGTAATGACCAAAACTCTTGAAACCAACTCCAACGAATCTACACTAAGCAATAAGAGGCAACAAAGACAAACGCATCCAAGAGAAGAACCAAGAATGCATCTTCGGAGAATCACGTCTTTTAACCACCAGGATAAACAGGAACAAAGAAACAAATTCTAGGAAGACTAAAGTAAAATCAAACTCTGAGATAAGGAGATATAACACCAAAATTGAGACTAACCTCCTAACAAACTCAAACCAAGCTAAATCCAACAATTAAATCTCAAAACTACAAACTAACGAATCCAAACCACAAGATCCAAACTAAGCCAAATCTACACTAGCTAAACCAAACACAAGATTCATGAGCCATGTCGACCAGAAAAGTACCGATGACAGCCACAAACTTTGAAGAGTAACGAGCGTCGACGACAGATCTCGATAAACGACTCAAGCCTCTCATCGTTAAGCTTCACCATCCAACACCAAAACAGAATAAACAAAGCGCCATAAAACTCAGTGAACACATAAAGACTTTGCCGCTGGTGCTATGCGAGCCACCGACGACCAAATTTTAGATCTGAACAAGAGTAACGGTGGCTAGGTCAAAAGGCGAAATATCGCAACTCGAAGAGCTTTTCAAGTTAACATCAAATCTTCTTTCAATATCTTATTTTTTGCAAGAAGATAAGTTAATCTAAAACTAGAACATATACGATGTTTGGTATATAAATCGTGGAAAATAAGATTTCTCCAAAAATTATGTCCAAAATAGAAAAATTAAAACAGAAAACTTTGAAAAGATTTGACAAGGACACTTGTAGAACTAGACTCAAATAATTGTTATCTCTAATCTGAAGATCGAAACAATCAGTAACTATTCAAAACCCAAGCTGATAACAGAATTTCCTATGGAGAATATAAATATCTCTCAACTGAAGAAAAAGCTGCTGCTAAACTGACAACAATAAATCCAGATGCCAAAATTCTATGAAGCCATGAAAAGAAGCTGAACAAAGTTAAAGGCAAGATCGAAGACAATATGAACAAGATCATGATACATTGCTCCGAGGAGAGACAAAGTCAAATCATAGTCGACCAAATAACACATGAATAAAGCTCATTAAAAGACCATGACCTCAATTAGATCTTTAGAGTACGAACAAAGAATGAACGAATCCTCTATCAGGAGAAACCGAACCCTAATGGGCACAACCAACAATCAAATTGAAAGAAAACAAACTAGACGATCAACCTAGGCAGCAACTAGAAGGACCTAAACCACATAAACCTAGCCTAGAACCAAAACAAGGCTAAACCAATATAAGTGATATAAACCAACCGACACCAACTACGAAAAAAAAAATATTGGTCAAAAGGTACAAAAAATAATCAGACAAGATCACGACAAGGCTCTTTCAGTGACGTCTACACAAATCAGTGACAGAGAAGAGATCTGAGATCGAAGAAATTTACTGGGAACTTACAATCTCAAAAATTGTTGTCTATAGATTTTTTCTTAGCTTTAGAAAAACTAAGAGGGTGAACAACGCTGGTGTTAATGGAACCACCAATCTTTGTTTAACTAGCAAAGTGCAGCGATTAAGATTTTGCCTTTGAAACTACTTTCATGTTCGAGGAGAGAAAAAATATAATGTGGATAAAAAATATTTATCTTGACACTTTTTCAAAGTTTAGGAACAAAAATATCTTGAACCTAATTTACACAATTTAGAAATTGAATTCCCAATTTAATTAAAATTTTAAATTATTTACATTAGCTTAAAATTCATTAGTACATTTCGATACATAGCACAAGATAATATGTTGTCAAAATATTGATAGGTGGTAGCTAGAATTGAAGTTACATGGTCCACGAAAATGTTGTGGATCAGCAGTCAGTTTTTGTGTTACTACAAGAAAACATGTCATTTGAGACAATACAATCAGTCTCAAATCAGTCACAAATTCGGTAAGCGAGACTGATTTGAGACTAATTCAATCAGTCACAAATCTTTTGAGACAAGTTGCTCTCAAATCTGCGACTGAAGTAAGACTAAAAAAATCAGTATCAAATTGCGACTAATTTTGCAATCACAATCTCAATCTCTATTTGCGACTAATATGAGACTCAACTAGCAGTGCCAATATCAATCACAGAGTAGTCTCACTTTTTAGTCGCAGCTGAGTCTTAGTTTGCAGTCGCAGATCAGTCTCAAAGATAAATCGCATATTAGTCTCAAATATCAGTCGCAAATTAGTCTCAAATATCAGTCGCAGATTAGTCTCAAACAGCAATTACAGATTAGTCTCAAATATTAGTCACAGATTAGTCTCAAACATCAGTCGCATATTAGTTTCAAATATCAGTCGCAGATTAGTCTCAAACAGTAATCGCATATTAGTCTCAAATATCACTCACAAATTAGTCTCAAATATCAGTCACAGATTAGTTGCAAATGTCAATCACAGATTAGTCTCAAATATCAGTCCCAAATTAGTGGCACATAATCATTTTCCATTTTTCAAAATTATTTATTTAATAAATTATTTAGTTTTTAATTTTAAATAAATAATAGCTTTTAAATAAAATTTATATATATTACCGAAACCGATCGATACATTTAAAAAGACAAAAATGTTCAAATGTTCAAACAATAATAAAAACGAAAGAAAATCAAAGTTGGTCGGGGAATTGGTCGGCAGGGCCTGACATAGAAGATGATCCCGAACCATCGTGCCATGGAGGAGGAGGACGTATCGAAGTCAAGTGAGCAGGAAAACAAGGGAGTGTCTCTCGAAGGTACTGTAGCAGCTCGTGATTCTACTGCGTCAGATAAGCGAGGTTATCCTTGTAACTTGTAATCTCCTGCTGCACATCTTGCTTGTAAGACGCTATCTCTTGCTATAAGTTTGAAATCGTGTCCGTGACATTGGACTCGGGGATCATTTTGTGTTTGCCGGTAAGTTACTTCTGGCCGAGATTGCCGAGTCCGTACACGTTGCCTCTGCGGTCAGGCAACGTAGACTAAAAAATAGAAGTAATGGTTAAAATTAGTAATAAATTATAAGAATATGTAATGTAAAAGTTATTCAACATATACCTGAAAGAAAATCTCGTTATCCTGCTCCAGAGTGAGCTCTACTGTATTGGTCCATCTCAGATATACTTCATCATATCCGTTCCTTTTTATACTCGAGATACTTCTCGAGATTTTGCTGTATCGGTCTCGATTAAACCTGTACAATTGAAAAAAAATACAATCACCATTTTTATAATTCATTTTATTTTCATAAGAAATTCAAAATAATTCAATAAAATTTATAATAATTCATAAACATAGTCCAAATTTATAATAATTCATAAACAGACTGATGCCCAGATTAGTCGCAGATCAGTCACTGTATTAAAAGAAAAAAAAGGACAAGGCGGGACTCGAACCTATAACCTTGAGATGCTGGGCTTTGGTGGTAGTTCAATAATCATTGGGCTACTGGACTCTTTCAAATGTTTTATACGGGGATTAATATATATAATGTATTTAGTTTTTGTTCAGTTTTACAAAAAATTCTTAAAATTAACGGGTAAACAAAATTGACGAAATTAATATCATTTCAAACATACTTAGCTATAGTTGGATTTAAATATTACATTTAAAATATTTAAGTATTATTCTTCGTCTACACCGTTCTCATCGTCATCTTCCAAAGACGACATTTTTCTCTCTCTAAAAACATTTTTCTCTCTCTAAAACGTTTTTCTCTCTCTAAAAACGTTTTCCTCTCTCTAAAAACGTTTTTCTTTCCCAAAAAATGTTTTTTTCTACCCAAAAACCTTTTTTCAAGTTATGTTTTTTGAGTGTGTTTGAGAAGTGAAATTGATGGTGTATTTATGGGAAATATTTGCTACTAAATTGAGAGTGAATAATCAGTCGCATATTTTTTAGTTAGATTAGAAGGTACTGAACACTAAAAACGTGTGTAACTAACGCATTTGGACTGGAGTGCAATTGATATTTAAGACTAAATCTTTAGTCCCAAATTAGTCACAAATGTGTGACTTAGTTGCGACTGATTTTGCTCAGTCGCAAATTAGTCTTTAAAAAGTCGCACATTTGCAACTAATGTGGAACTAATATTTTCAGTATCAAATTTGCGACTACTTTAAGACTAAATTTGTTTCAGTCGCACTTCAGTAGTCATTCAGTCTCAAAATTAACGACTGAAAATTCAGTCTCAATTTTTAGTCGCTATATGCGTGTTTTCTTGTAGTGTGCGGTACAATTATATATTGATCTTTGTTCAATTTGCAATCTTAAGGGTATCCTCAATGGGTGATACCCATATGAGTATCTCACCATTATAATATTCTTATATTTAATACTTTTATATTTTGAGAGACTCATAGAAGTAATACTAGTTTTTACACTCTCATTTGTGTGATACTCACATGAGTATTATACTAATATAATATTAATATTTTTATATTAATTTAAAATTCTTTGAAATGAGATATAAAATGGATTTGTAGGAAGAAAATGAATCCTTTTGGTTTTAACAACGTAAGAAGGAAATGAGTGTATGATGTGTATATATAAGCAAATTATTAACCATAATTTTAGATAAATATTAAATATATTTTTATTGTGAATTGATAGGTCAGTAAATGGATTCATTTTTTACCAACATTTACATATTTATATAATTATTTCATTTTGAATTTTTTATATTGTAACTAAAATTAATAAAAATATGATTATAAATATAATTTATAATTATGCATAATGGATCTTAATAGATAGCTCATTTTATTTTATGATCTCTAAATAAATTTGAATTCTAAAATTATAACATATAACTAATTTATTTAATATTACAAATTATAGATAGAGAAATTTTTTTTTAACAAATTATGTGAATTTGATTTGCGGGAAATAGAATTTGCAGAGGAGCAAACAATTGTGTGAAAATGATATAACAGCAACAAACATGAAATTGTAAATGTCGGCATAGGACAGATGGCGATAACAACAATTTTATCTAAAAGAAAATGAGCAACTTAAAAACTCCATAATATGAAATGTGACTGTAGTCTTAATTTTAAAATATTGGCATACGACATAATCGTGAAAGATAAGCTGAAGGTTTATTTCTATATATAGTAGTAAATAAGAAAAACAGTTTGTTTTTTCTTAATAAGATACTACATCATCAATTAGAGTTTTTAGTATATATTATTCTCCATTTCATACAATTTTATAATAAAATTTTATACAAAAAAATTTGAATTACATAAAATTTCATTAATTGAAGAATTGTAGAGGTATGTCACCGATTTGAAGAATTACATAAAATTCTTTAGGTTTTCGTGTTTTTAGTCCGATCTCGAAGAATGCCACCGATTTTAGTTGCTGATTCATTTGGGATTAGTCAGATGAGATATGTTCACGTCCGATTTTAACTTTTGTTTGAAAGACTATTTCAATGAATAAAAAAGTTTAAATTCTATAAACCAGTAATACTAAACTCTAACATACTTATAAAGTCAGTTAAATTCATTTTATTTGATAACACACAACTTTTATTGATTTATAAGATTCTTCAATCTAATAACACAATACTTTTAATGATTATTTACAGAATTTTAAAATACCAAAATTAATAACACATGACTTTAATAGAGTTTTGAAAATTCAATATTAAATAACACTAAACTTTTTAAGAATTTAAACTCTTTAAAAATCTTATAACCAATAAGCCCCCTCTAAGAAAAGATAAAAAAGTTACATAGCCCAATAAACCTAATCGGTGAGGAGGAGAGGTCAAATAGTTCAGATATTGTAGTGGCAGAATTGGACAATGTCCTGAATATGAGTACAAAACTGCTGTAATGCTTATGTAATTTTAGGGGGTTTATTGGAAGATAAATTTTAATGGATTTATAAATTTAGTCAATACCCTATGTTTTCTAAATCCATATATGATTCTTAGATTTTAAAATCAAATAAAACTGAATTTGAAAATTAGTAGACTAAATTTTCAAATTAAAAAAATGCTTGAATAACACATAATTTAAATATAAAATGTCAAAATCAGTGCTTAAATAACATGATTTATAAAAAATTTTAAATCCATTAAAATTCATTAAAATTCATCCTACAATAAAACCTTCTTAGTCTTGTTGAGAAAATTAATAAGCATATGGAGATTCCTATTTTTCGATTTGCATTTCCAATTTTAAACATGTATTTACCGAAAAAAGGATTCAACAGGTATATTTTGCTTCTTTTGAGTACAAAAATTTATGTAACCCACTAATTTTTTGATTAATTCCATATGTTATTTTTATCAAGAATAATAAGTGTGATTACAAGGATTCCCTCATGCGGTACACGTGGCCGCTTTGTCATTAAAATGCCGTGTTTTTAATCAATTTTTTATTTTTTGGATAATTATCGTTTGCCTCCCAAAAAAAAAAAATCTTGCCCAAGTATGTAAAAAGTGGATAGACACAAAAACGGAAAGAAATAAAAGGAAAAAAGGAAAAAAAAAAAAAGATCCCTGAGAATCTCCGGAGACTTCAAAACCCAACCTCAAGATCAAATTAGGTCGGAAAAAACTATAAATCACTCCGGAGATTTCTACTAGACAGAAGCTATGGGTCGGAAAAAACTAGAAATCAAGCGAATTGAGAACAAAAGTAGCCGACAAGTCACCTTCTCCAAACGTCGCAATGGTCTCATCGAGAAAGCTGTCAGTTTTCTGTTCTCTGTGACGCCTCCGTTGCTCTTCTCGTTGTCTCCGCCTCCGGCAAGCTTTACAGCTTCTCTTCCGGCGATAAGTAAACCTTTTTCTTCTCTGGGTTTTCATTTCTTTCCCCTTTAATCTTCGCTTTTTATGTGTAGAAAATGACAAAACTATAAGTAACATTAACTATAAAAACTATCATATCAGCCTAGAATTAGTAGCACCTCAAACATCTGATATATAAATTAAACATTATCTACATTATTTCTGTGCTTTAAAGATTTTAAACATCTCTAATAGGTGATAAATTTTACGGCAAAATTATTAAGTTGAGACTGTTATTTTAAAGTTAGTTTGTTATCGAAAAATAATATAAAGAATTAACTTGTATGGGATCAAATAATACAAGATTTATTGAATGAGAGAATAAATTACAAAATGTCAAAATCTAGTAACTTTTAATGACTTCTACAATATTTCATCGAAGATTTCTATAAATTTTAATTAAGATTTATGTTGATTTATAATGCTTTTGACAATTACAAAATTTAGTAACTTTTAATGACTTCTACAATATTTCATCGAAGATTTCTATAAATTTTTACTGATTATGTGAATCAGTTAAATTATTGTTTTGTAGATTTTTGTTAACTTTGTATGAGTCTTTTAGAATATTGTAGTTTCATTTAATTCTTTGATATTATGTTGCCTTTTTATTTTGTAAACAATAATTGTTTTCTTCTTTGTATACACAATTTTTTCACTTATGCTTTTCCATATCTCATTGTTAACAAGAAGTTAGGAATTACGTGCGTTTAACTTATTCTCAATATTATATTTTAATCCTTGCAAGTCATCTGGTTCTTGGCACTTTTCTTTTATTTTGCATTACATTATACGTAAGTAATCAATTATTTTTCATAACTAGCTTAGAACCAAATCTTCCATGAACTTACTTGTATCTAATCATCTCCGTAAGCTTCGTCTATAACAACGAAATAATCAAACAATCAGTAATTAAACAAACTGGTCACATTATAGAGCCAGATCAAAAATGTTTTGTGTTACCTCTAAAGAGAATCAACACTATTGTATAACTTCAGTAAAAAAAATCTATTTAAACAAAATAATTCGTATCTTACAAGTCTCGTGTCTCTTGAAACAAAGGAAAATAGACTCTATTGTATAACTTATATGTGATTCCTAATTGTTTTAGTACTCGTCTTGGAAAGCACAACATCCATCTTGCTTGGTTCTCAGGTAGACAACGAAAACAAAATGACCACTCTTTTTACTCAGTGTTTGATCCCAAAACAGGGCAGCTAACAAAGAAGTCTCCTCGTTGTCTTACTGCTAAACAGAATGCTATGTTTGAGGTTTTAAAATCTCTGACTTTTGAGTGAATTATAACAAATATGGATTTTGTTGTTGATCTGACAATTTTTTGTTGTAACTGCAATCTCCAAAATCAAGTTTGTGTGGAGACGATTTTCGAAAGTAGAGCTTTTGGAAGAGTGCTAATTTGATCATGGGGAAGAACTGTCGGTGTGTACAAAGTGACTTGGATTATCAAGACGCATAAAAGTGATATCAGATGAGTTTTCATCACTATCATACGACAATGCGTTCTTTTGGAACAATGCTTTTTTTCTTCTGGAACTTTGTTTTTTCTTCTTTTTTTATTTGAATGTGCTATTCTTTTTGCTCTGATTTTGAGTATTTGAGGGTAAAAACTATTTTCTCTCTCTCTCACAATAAGTATCGTTTTAGAATTGTCTTTTTATTTTATATTAAATATCATTTTAAATTTACAATGTAACTTTTAGTTTAAATGATCTATTTTAACCTCATTATTAATTAATAAAATAAAAAAATTATCAAGAATTAATTTGTTTTCAAGGGTATAATAGAATTTTAACATGTTTACATAAAAAAGGATTCAACAGGTATATTTTGCTTCTTTTGAGTACAAAACTTTATGTAACCCACTAATTTTTTGATTAATTCCATATGTTATTTTTATCAAGAATAATAAGTGTGATTACAAGGATTCCCTCATGCGGTACACGTGGCCGCTTTGTCATTAAAACGCCGTGTTTTAATCAATTTTTTTTTTTTGGGATCATTATTGTTTACCTCCCAAAAAAAAATATCTTGCCCAAGTATGTAAAAAGTGGATAGACACAAAAACGGAAAGAAATAAAAGGAAAAATAGGAAAAAAAAGATAAAAAATAAAAAGACCCCTCAGTATCTCCGGCGACTTCAAAACCCAACCTCAAGAACAAATTAGGGTACAAGAGACTTCTAGACAGAAGCTATGGGTCGGAAAAAACTAGAAATCAAGCGAATTGAGAACAAAAGTAGCCGACAAGTCACCTTCTCCAAACGTCGCAATGGTCTCATCGAGAAAGCTCGTCAGCTTTCTGTACTCTGTGACGCCTCTGTTGCTCTTCTCGTCGTCTCCGCCTCCGGCAAGCTTTACAACTTCTCTTCCGGCGAAAAGTAAACCTTTTTCTTCTCTGTGTTTTTATCAGTGTTTGTTTGTGTTTTTTCTATGACCATAAGAGATACATGAGATAACCAAATATATGAAAGAACAATGTCGTGATGAGAGCTATATCTGCTTACTTTTGTTCATCTCTCTCTTTCAATGTTTTTTTTTAATAAAATTTTTTCTGCATGGATTTTATTTTATATTTCAAAAAATTTGCATGTCTTTCACGATTTGTTTGACACGTTCAGATCCGTACTTGATCTTGTTTAGTCAAGTTTCAAGCCATCTTTTATTGTTACTTAGCTTTAGGGATTCTTTATGTTTCTGATGAGTTTATTCATCAGATTGACTAATGATTCATATTTCTCTCGTTTTAGAGTGATCAAGTTGATTAGATCTCTTGGATTTGTGTTCAATGCAATGCACTTACGGGTTTGCTTAAGACCACAATGTACAGCAATTGATTAAATTATTTTTGATCTTCTTTGAAATTCTCTCTTACCATGGACTTAATACCTAAAGATTATCCAAATTAATGTTTCGCATATAGGTTATGAATTTTGATTGCTTTATGAAAATTCAGTCGCACAATTAGTACTTACCACTTTTATGCTACATGAGTTATGTGATCCTGTATAGACTGTAATTCTTCTAATTGCAGTCATTATGAGCTTATATAATACTTTGTCCTGCGCACAGAATGTATATTCTATTTGTAGACTAAAGAAAAATTCATAGTTCTCTTGGATTTGTATACAATGCAATGCACTTCTGAGAGAATTGTAAATAAAATTAGTACGGGGTTACTGAAAAATTGATCAATAAAGCTGATTTGAATGTAAACATATTTTGTAAAAGTATTGACTTTTAGCCAATGTGAATACAAATATAATTTAGTTTTAGGAATTTCTCTCCACCGTATAGATTTGTTACTTGAAATTTATTCAAAGGAAGGTTAAACGCATGCTCCTTATATTTATGAAGTTTTGTTTAGCCATTGTATATCTAATGGAACTTTGGCATAATATTGGTTGTGTTTAACACCATTATATATAACTTCAACGACAGAAATTGCTTGATTTTTTCGGTTAAACATAGAAAATTGTAACCTTACAGCTTTTTCAACAAACTAGGAAGAAAATAGATAGTGGAAATACAAAGTAGAAGACTGGCTTCCTATCTTTAGGAAAGTTGTTTGAGATATTTGCAAAAACATAACATAGAAATATGACCTTGTCTAAGACTCTTAACTCAATTACGTGGAGTTTGGATTCTTCACATGTATAGGTCGTAATCGCCATGTAGTGTCATGACTCACCAATACTCCATTGCCGAAAGAACCTTGTCCTCAAAGTTGATTGAAAACTCCCAATAAGTTTTCTCATATATATGTCAGATGGCCTTACTTTGTAAACAAAGAGTAAATGTCATGATTAATTACTAATGAAGTTCTTTTTTCATAATTATTTAGAAACCAAGGGATGCATAAGAATAATAATTTTGATACCACAATTAGTAGTCCCTCATATTTCAGAAGAATATATAGATGGTATACAATATAGACGAGAAATAGGTTTTGATAGTAATATATGTGTGTCAAATGAAAGTCGAGACAAAAGAAAGAAAATAAGTGTTGTTTGATGCTGCAAATTGTGTCTTGGATCAAAACCAAAGTGGAAGTTCAGATACTGAATGATAGAGATGGCAATTAATATAACATAAGTTTGCTTATGAATTGGAAGTAGTCATCCACAGTTTCCTTACTGTAGGGAAGTTTTTGTTTATTTTGGTCAAACATGAACAGAAATATGACTTTGTGTAAGACTCAGTCCATGTACTAAGAGTTTGGCTTCCTCAGATGTATTTGACGTCTGTTGATCACTGGCTAACAATGTGTATGTGTATATGTGTATATATATATACACACACTCTCTCTCTTAAGCCTTGGTTGTTTGCATTAATTTGCTTTTGTGGTTGCATAATGTTCGCAGTTGAATTTCCATTTTATAATGTTCTATTATATATAATTGGGAAACACAAACATAAATGATAAAGAAACAATGTGGATCATAGAGGCAAAACAATGTGTCTTGACGTGGGATTAATTAGGATTTGTTATTCCATTAGGTTGACGCTGAGTGAATCAAAGCCAGCACCTATAAATGAATCAATAGGTTTATAGGATGTGCCTGCATCCCTTACTTTCGTATGTCTTTTCTTTTAGGATGATAGTCATATTCAATCTTCCGATTTATATAACGAATACATGTAAATTCACATAATTCATTGGATGATTAAACTTTCAGCAAATCTTGGTAAATTTTAGGGTTTTTTTCTTCTATTGTGTGATAGAAATATCATATATCATTACATTGCTTAGAAAGCTAAGCAAGTTTTCCCTTTTTAAAGGAAAAGTGAAATTTAAATTTAGATACGTATACGGGGTTTATTGGAGGGTGGATTTTAATGGATTTTGATGGATTTAGAAATCCTTACAAAATCATGTGTTATTCAATCAATGATTTTAAAATCCATATTCAAATCATGTGTGATTTAAGTATTGATTTTGATATCCATATATAAATCATGTGTTATTCAAGCATTGTTTAATTTTGAAATCTAGTCTATTAATTTTTAAATAAACTTTATTTGATTTTAAAATAAAAAAAATTCTATATGGATTTAGAAATCCATAAGATTTCTAAATCCATTAAAATCCACCCTCCAATAAACTCCCCACATAGTCTACAATTTTTCTAAAATGTTACCAATAGAGGTGTTATATATATATATATATATATATATATTCTAAAATGTTACCAATAGAGGTGTTATATATATATATATATATATATATATATAGATATGTGTGTGGAAATTAAGGTTTTGTCTCTCAGTGAGCTCTTGTGATATTGTAACATAAAAAATTTATAGTTTCCAGTGAATTAGCTGGTAAATTTGATCCTAACATATTTTAATTTTTTTGTCTTCTCTGCAGCTTGGTCAAGATCCTTGATCGATATGGAAAACAACGTGATGATGATCTCAAAGCCTTGGTAATTCAACACACTTTGAATATTTTCCAGCTGATAGGAGTTTTATCAGTCATAAATTTACTGTTTAGAGAGTTAGATAGTTTCGAGTTCCAGCTTGCGTTTTCTAGGCATAGACTCACACCCATATAACATTTCGACATTATAAATCACTATTTTGGAGCTGTAGTTATCAAAGGTTGTTTTAAAAGTCCTCGAATAGGTTATGTAAAAATTGATGCTCGTTTAGGAATAGTTGTTCAATAGACATGAGTAAGCGCATGTTTAGCACCTTAACTGATATATCTAGATAGAGGTATTGCGTTATTGATCAACCAATTATGAGTTGTTCTCCTAGCCAGATTGTCTTTTACAGTCCCCTTTGTCCCTTTTCAATGGCCAGGATCTTCAGTCAAAAGCTCTAAACTATGGTTCACACCATGAGCTACTAGAACTTGTGGAAAGGTTAGTACTTAGTGAAAATATATTTGCTCTCCTCCTTAATTTGGTTACCAGAGAATTAGGGTTTCTTTTCAAACTATGAATATTTGCAGTAAGCTTGTGGAAGCAAATGTCGATAAAGTGAGTGTCAATTCCCTCGTTCAGCTGGAGGAACTCCTTGAGACCGCCCTCACTGTAACTAGAGCCAAGAAGGTAAGTTGATTCCACAATATCCTCTGTTTTCTTAACTTTGTTAGCCGAAAACAAACATGCTGCTTATAATTGTTGCAGACAGAACTAATGTTGAAGCTTGTTGAGAGCCTTAAAGAAAAGGTTAGATATTTGGTTCCCACCAAATTTGTAGCACTTTAGATATATTCTCTTATGTGTTCTGTTTGTTTCTTTAAGTCTGCTTAGTGAGCTACCACACGTCTTTGCAACTTCTTCCTAATGCGTATGTTTTGGATTCCAGAATCTGAGGTTGTTAAGTATTGGAAACTTGATTGGTAATTGCTGAACATGTTGATCTGTGAAACAGGAGAAATTTCTCAAAGAAGAGAACCAGGTTTTGGCTAGCCAGGTAAGGAAACTATATTTCGTAATCTTTCCCACATATATGGACATGGATACTATTATACTTGGAAATTATATACATAATAGTGATATAGATATTGCATTTTAAGCACTCAGTAGCTAACACTTTCCTTCTATTGTATTCTAAAAAATTCTTCTCAAGGTTAGGGCATTTTGGTTATGGTTAGATTTGGTTTAATAGCCTTAGTGAGAATATTACTGAATAAGGACACAAATTTGATTCGGTCTGGTTTGAGTTGGGGAAAATCTTGCTTTCGAGAAAGGTAAATTGTTTAAAATATATTAAGTTAGTTGTATGGTAAGCGGATGAAGTCTGGATTTCAACAAAAATATGGTTTACTATAAGTTTGTAAATTTTATTTACATACTTTTCATAAAGAGTATTTGCCAAGTACCAAATATCTTTTCGGATTGTTGAGACATAATTAGGTTTTTGGTTCAGTTTGAGATGTATGGATACATTTTTCGATGTTATGGTTAAGGTTTAGTTTAGAGAGCTCAGTTCCAGATTGTCTAGTAGAGTAGCATCTAGCTAGCTAGCTACTTTTACATGATCTCTATAGGTTAAATTATAAACTATGAAAAGCTAGGTACATGCTTCCAAACTTCGAAATTATCCCTAAAAGCTCAAACACAAACAAATTTTCTTAGTTTTAATTGGTGGTATGGAAAGAATATTCTGTGTGTACTTAATATATATATTATAGTAAAAAGGACAAAAAGAGTGTGAATAGTGTTTAACCTATGATTATCGTCCAGATGGGAAAGAATCAGCTTGTGGGAGCAGAAGACGATGAGATGGAAATATCACCTGCTGGAGAAATCTCCGACGTCTGTCTTCCGATAACTCTACCGCTGCTTAATTAGCCACCTTTAACCGGCGGCTAAACCAAAAAAAAAATCCATATATATTAAGTTTTATAAGTAATGTAAAATTCCTTTGATAAGGCCCCGCTTTGTATATCTTAATACTCTCTCTTGGCCAAAGAGACTTCGTGTGTAAAACTATATATTCTAGATTTTTTAGACAATATTTATCTATGCTAAAGACAAACGATGGTGAAACTTTGTACCTTCTTCGAGACAGAATTGCTTCGAGATCCTCGGTTCTGTCATAAAATTTGTGGTTTGCTTCATGGTGAAGAAGCTTACGGCTTATTTTGCGATGTAGACGTGGCTCTCCTTGCTGTTTTTGTTGTACTTCGCTTCGTAGTTAATTTGTTTTTATCTGAAACGCGTAAAGTTGTCATAGAAGTTATTGGGCCCACGTCGGTTACCTTCGGCCCAATAAGTTTTGTTATTGTTAATATGTCCCACCTCTTCCATATTGTTTTATTGGGCCCATAATGTGTTTTTTCTTTCTCGTCTCTTGGGTATGTTTATAATCCACCAAGGATGTATTTTAATAGATTTATAGATTTCTTAGACAAAAAAGAAAAAGAAAAAGATTTCTTAAATTTAAAATCAAATAAAATAAATTTGAAAATCAAATAAACTAGATTGCAATGATTGAATAACACATAATTTTAATACGGATTTTAATAGTCTAAGATAGATTACAGAGCAGAGGGTTAATAGTTAATAATCAATGATAAGATGCAGTAATAGAGTAGAAACAATCAACCACGTACTGTTTACATGTGATTTAGCTAAGCACGTATGGAACTTGACTATAACTCCAACTCTAGCTTGTGGTTTCTCCATTACATTAATATTATTGAATATTAACTTTGTACTCAGGAATCTTGATAATTCAGAGTACATCATGACTTGAGATGAGATTCGCCGTGGTTACTCTGGTGGATTTGGAAGGCCCGAAATGCTCTGGTTTTTGAAAAAACAAGGATACAACCAGCACTAATTTTAGAACATGCCTTTGATAATGCTCGAGAATGGTGGGAAGCAAACTGTAGCAGAGAACTACATGGTCGGATTACTCAGCCACTATCCTCGTTCCAAGCAGAGAGCAAGTGGATCAAACTGGTTTCGCCTGCAATATTGCAGTTTTATGGTCAAACCTCAGCCTCATTTGCTAAACCACATGGTTAACTCGTGACCACAATGGCCGAGTACTTAATCATGGCAAAAGAGCTTACACCAATGTTCAAAACTGTACCCAAGCGATCCTTTATAGTTACCTTTAGGCAACAAAAAGTATACAGTATATCTGCAAATATAACGTGGTCTTCGAACTCAATTCTTGCTCTGCTTTTGATATCATAATGAAGAATAGAAGACCATTCGATGACACGGAATCAGAACTGCTCAGTTCAATCAAGAATCATCTAGCTGCTATTTGAGACCGGTCTATATTGGAGCTAAGGAATTACGATCGTGAAGCAGAGGAAAACAGACTCTCTCCTTCTCAATTTGATTAATTGATTCTATTTGATTGTCTTGTAATTTTGGTTTATTTCGGTTAAACCAAAATTGAATGCTTGGTTAAGGTGAACCGACTTAAACTCTCTGTATATCTTCTCCTATTGATCAAATGCAAATCAAGCGGTTTCAGAACATAATTGATATGGTATCAGAGCTCCAAGATCCTTTGAGGAATCTTTGAGCTTGTTTCTTCTTTTTCGACGAAAGAATAGCTGAGTTTCCGGCGATAGTTTCGTCTTTGTTTCGTTTGCTACTTCGTCTTTGTCTTTGCTGTATCGTCTTCATCAATGGCGAATTTGGATGAACAAAACAATCAAAAGCATGGTGCAATGGTTGCGATTCCGGCGATAGTTTTGCTGTATACTTTGTCAAGTTCTGATAACCCAGGATCTTTGATTTCTCCGATTCTCTTGAATGGCGACAATTATAACGAGTGGTCAGTGGAGTTCTTGAATGCTTTGCAAGCTAAGAGGAAGCTCGAGTTCATCAATGGTACTCTGGTTAAACCGCCGGTGACGGATGCAGATTATGAAAACTGGCAAACGGTGAACTCAATGTTGATTGGTTGGATTTGCGCTTCAATTGAACCAAAGGTAAAATTGACTGTGACCTTTATCTCCGATGCACAGTCGCTTTGGGAAGAATTGAAACAACGCTTCTCTGTTGGTAACAATGTTCGTGTTCATCAGATTAAAGAGAAACATTCTTTGTGTAAATAGAATGGTAGATCTGTACTTGATTACTATGGTTCTTTGTGTTCTTTGTGGGAAGAATTGCAAACTTATAAATCGCTTCCTTCCTGTACTTGTGGAGCGAGAACTCAAATTTCTAAAGAAAGAGAGGAAGAGAATTTCTCCTTGGTTTAGATGATAGCAAATTTGGGAGTGTTTGTACTACTCTTATAGGAATTGATCCTTTGCCATCTTTAGCTTCTGCTTATTCTCGTGTAGTTAGAGAAGAACAAAGATTGGCCTCTTCCCTGGAAAAAGAATATAATCATAATGCTGTTGGTTTTCTTGTTCGTGGAGAAGCAAATCCAACAACTGGAAATGCTCAGTCATCTACAGAAATTCTTGGCAGTGCTCGTCAAGTGATGTGCTCTCACTGTGGAAGGTCGGGACATGAGAAGAAAGGATGCTGGCAATTGGTTGGTTTTCCCGATTGGTGGTTGGAGAAAGCTGAGAAACAAGCAAATAAGAGTGTGGTGGGGACAAAAAGCCTCCAACTGAAACAGCTAGAACAGCTAAAGCAACTACTTCAAATGGTTCTGTGTTTCCTGAGCTTTCCCTTGATCAGTGGCAGACTCTTCACCAGCTTTTAAATGAAAGGAAAGTAGAGGGCATTTCGGGAAACAAGGATAAGTTTTCAGGTGAGAAAGGGTCAGGTGATGTGATAATTGATTCAGGAGCATCACATCACATGTCAGGAGACCTTTCCTCTTTACAGAATTTACGCAACATTCCTCCTTGTACAGTAGGATTTGATGATGGAAACAGCACTTTTGCAATGCAAATGGGAACTCTTGCTCTTTCTGATTCCTTACTCTTATCTAAAGTTCTTTATGTTCCATCTTTAAATTGCACTTTGGTTTCGGTTTCTACACTTCTCAAAGAAACTACTTGTATTGCTCTTTTTACAGATTCCTTTTGTGTATTACAGGACCATTTCTCTAAGAAGATGATTGGAGCGGGTAGGGAACGAAATGGCGTGTACTACTTCAGTGACGTTCCAGCCAGTCTTCACTCAATATCTGTAAAAGATGATCCTTCACTTTGGCACTATAGGCTAGGCCATCCCTCTAGTTCTACTCTTTCTCGTTTTTGTTTTCTTACTGACAAATTTTCTCAGTTTGATTCTCATTCCTGTGATGCTTGTTTAAAAGCAAAACAAACTAGAAATAATTTTCCGGAGAGTATAAATAAAGCTGCTAGTTCTTTTGATTTGATTCACTGCGATATCTGGGGTCCCTATAGGACTCCTTCTTCTTCTGGTGCTACTTACTTCTTAACAATTGTTGATGACTTCTCTCGTGCAATGTGGGTCTATCTTTTACTCGCAAAGTCTGACGTTAAGTGCGTCTTGAAGGAATTTTTTGCTTATGTTAAACGTCAGTTTGACAAAGATATTAAAGTGTTTCGTAGTGATAATGGCTTGGAGTTCATGTGTTTAGGAGATTTCTTTAAGGACCAAGGAGTTATTCATCAAACTTCTTGTGTTTATACTCCCCAACAAAATGGGAGGGTTGAAAGAAAACACAGGCACATTTTAAATGTAGTTAGAGCTATGTTGTTCCAATCCTCTCTTCCGATTAGTTTTTGGGGAGAAGTGATTCTTACTGCAGCTCATGTGATTAATCTGATTCCGAGTTCTCTTAACAAAGGGAAGTCTCCTTATGAAGTTTTGTATAGAAAGAAACCTGACTATACTCATCTTAAAGTCTTTGGTTCTGCTTGCTATGTTCATAGCAAATCTAGGACTAAAGATAAGTTTGCAGAGAGGAGTAGACATTGCATCTTCGTAGGATACCCTTTTGGTCAAAAAGGATGGAATGTTTATGATATTGATAAGAAAACATTTTTGGTTTCTCGTGATATAATTTTTCATGAAACAGTGTTTCCTTATACTAATCTGGTTGTTGATGAAGCTTTCTCTATTGACAGAAGTGATTCTGCTGATGAAGACTAGCTACCTTTATCAACGGATAATAGTGATAGGGGGAGTGTACATGAAGTTCAACAACATTTTCCTGCTAATTCATCTTCGCAAACTTTCATTTCCTCATTCGATATTCTCAAAACTGATTCATCTTCTGCTGCTTTACCTTCTTCATATCTTGTCTCTCCCTTGTCTTCTATTGTAGGTGAGACATTGAGGACAAAATCTAGTGAATCGGATGGTGACACTAATCAGGCGAGTGATGTTGCTGAAGCAACAAAACGACCTTCTTCATTATCGCCTGAAAATAATTCTCCTGTCAATATGAAGAAACAAACTTCGCCTAGTGCTACTGATGATGTTACTGCAACTGTGCGATCCTTAGTACCATCTGCAGCAGAAGTTCATCCAGTATCATCCTCTTCAGTTCCTCTACAACACAGTGGTCGTACTTGTAAACCCTCTGTGAAACTTCAAGACTATGTACAATACAATGTACAGAAAACAACTGTCAATTCCTTACCTTCTTTTTCAGTGACAGCGAATGACACAGGTACTTCTCTTTATCCTATTACTGCTTATATTACTGATGAAAAGTTCTCTGTGAGTCATAGAGCCTTCTTAAGCAAAATTTTCAAAGATAAAGAGCCGAGGCACTTTGGAGAAGCTGTTCGACTCAAAGTTTAGAACAATGCGATGGCTCAAGAGATTGGAGCACTTGAATTACAGAACACTTGGGATATAGTTGACTTGCCTACAAATAGAGTTACTTTGGGTTCTCAATGGGTTTACAAGACTAAATACAATTCAGATGGGACTGTTGAAAGATACAAAGCAAGGCTTGTGGTACTTGGTAACAACCAAGTTGAAGGTGAAGATTACATCGAAACGTTTGCTCCTGTTGTGAAGATGACGACTGTGCGATCTTTACTTCGTCTTGTTGCTGCTCATGGCTGGAACGTATATCAGATGGACGTTAACAACACTTTTCTCCACGGTGATTTGGAGGAAGAGGTTTACATGAAGCTGCCACCGGGTTTTCGTCACTCACACCCAAATAAAGTTTGCAGACTACGAAAGTCGTTATATGGCCTGAAGCAAGCGCCTCGTTGCTGGTTCAAGAAGCTTTCTGATGCATTGCTTCGATTTTGGTTTACTCAGTCCTACGATGATTACTCTTTTTTCTCTTACACAAAGAACGACAAGGTAATTCGACTGCTCGTATATGTGGATGATCTGGTTATATGTGGCAATGACAATTACTTTGTTCAGAAGTTCAAAGATTATCTTAGCAAGTGCTTCTCCATGAAAGACTTAGGGAAGCTCTAATACTTTCTAGGTCTGGAAGTTAGCAGAGGAAAAGAAGGTATTTTCCTCTCTCAGAGAAAATATTGTCTTGATATAATTTTAGACAGTGGAAATTTAGGTTCAAGACCTGCAACCACACCTTTGGAGCAAAATCAGAAACTTTCAGAGGATGATGGTCCTATTCTTTCGGATCTGACTAAATATAGACGATTGATTGGGCGTTTGATATATTTGACAAACACAAGACCTGATTGTAATTACTCTGTCCATGTGTTATCTCAGTTTATGCAGAGCCCACGAGAAGCACATTGGACTGCAGCTCTTAGATTGGTTTGTTACTTAAAGGGCTCTCTAGGAACAGGTATTCGGTTAAACTCTGATACTGACTTGTCTCTTACAGTTTGGTGTAATGCAGACTGGGCTTCCTGTCCTATTACTCGCCGCTCTCTGTCTGCCTATGTTGTGATGTTGGGCGGATCTCCAGTCTCTTGGAAGACAAAAAAGCAAGACACAGTGTCTCATTCTTCTGCTGAAGCAGAGTACAGATCAATGGCAGCTGCTTTGAAAGAAATTAAGTGGTTTCGTCGTCTGTTGCAGGAGCTTGGTATTCCTAATTCTGAACCAGCTCGTCTTTTTTGTGATAGCAAGGCAGCCATACACATTGCCTCGAATCCTGTCTTCCACGAGAGGACCAAACACATCGAAACAGACTGTCACGCTGTTCGAGATGCAGTTCGAGATAACATCATCACTCTGCATTATGTAGGAACGAAGGAACAGTTAGTAGACATTTTGACTAAAGCCTTGGGACGTGATCAGTTACAGTTTCTCTTAGCCAAGTTGGGTGTTCAGGCTTTACACACTCCAACGTGAGGGGGAGTATTGGAGCTCAGGGATTACGATCATGAAGCAGAGGAAAACAGACTCTCTCCTTCTCAATTTGATTAATTGATTCTCTTTGATTGTCTTGTAATTTCGGTTTATTTCGGTTAAACCGAAATGTAATGCTTGGTTAAGGTGAACCGACCTAAACTCTCTGTATATCTTCTCCTATTGATCAAATGCAAATCAGGCGGTTTCAGAACAGAATTGATAGTCTATGAATCTTATACAAGAATCAACAAATAAGGCAGCATTAGGAACAGCATAATCTGTCATCACAGGGAATGGTCTCTAATCATGCATTGCATTGAATGAACCTCAGTGGTTGAATGGCATAATAGCAAAGGAAGTTGAAGTTTAAAGCTATCTTTGTTTCATTTATCCATCTATCTCTGTTCTTTCGTCTATAGCATACCTTTTGGTACTGCGAATTTGCTGTAACTCAATTTTTTCTACTATAAGGAATAAAACTTTGCGGAAAAAAATCAATACTTGAATAACATATTATTTGAATAATATATTTTAAAATCATTGATTGAATAACAAATAATTTTGTAAGGATTTCTAAATCTATTAAAATCCACCCTCCAATAAACCCCCTTTAAGTTTTTGGTCAAACTTATGAAATGATTTAATCAATATAATCGTAGATATAGTAAATGTCGTTCCACATTTTGTTTTACGAATATTTTGTATTATTACCAAGATATTATTACAAAAATATCAGATCAATTAAATCAATATACATAGATTTTAAGTTAATTACGAATCATGTAAGAGAAAAAAATATAGGGTAGTGTAGATGTTTTTAGGATAAAATACCCCTTATACTAACCAAAACGTGTACAGAGAATGTTACAAAAATGTTACCTGTATATAAATGTTGTTAGAGTTGTAAACATAATGTTATTCTTATATAGATATTGGTACGACATCGTATACACAATGTCATCCATATCTAAACATATTGTTCCCATATCTAAATGTTGTTATCATTTCTAAACATATTGTAACTCGTAACCATATTGTTATCGTGAACTGCATGAAAATAACTATAAAAGTATAGAAAGTATGAAACAGATATTGTGTCAAACATGATTGAATATTGTGCCGTAATAAAAATGTTGCCCATATATATATATATATATGGATGACATAAATAGACGTTGGTGGTGTGGTAAACATAAATGTTACGGTAAAGTTAAGATGAAAATCATATTTTTGGAAAGTCACCTCAAATTTCCTCTTTGGAAAGTTATTTGTGCCAAATGCCCCTTTTTTGATGTCTTCTCCCACGTGCCCTCTTTGAATGACAAAATGACAAATTTGACCTTAAAAGTAGGCGGTCATCAGATGACTTTTTATTGCCTCGAGCTGGCCCTTATTCACGGGTAGAGAAACGGGCAATAAAAAGTCTCTTCTTCAACATTGTTTAGCATACTGTAATTTCTTCAAACTCTCTCTCTGTAAAACTTCATTTTTCTCTCTGCTCTCTGTAATATCTTCAGAGATGAGGAAAAGAAAAAAAATATGAGAAGAGAAGAAACAAGTTTGAAAAAGCTTGAAAAAAAAAGTTAAACTTCATACCCAAAATCCATGTTGAGAACTTTACTCGGATGGAAAGATAAAGGTGAAGATGTTGAGAGATTTAAAAAATCATCTTCATTTGGATTTAGGAATAAAAAGAAGGCTTTAGTCACTTGTTCTCGTCGAATCAGTTTCAAGTTGAGTTGATTTTGCCAATTTGTTTCTCTTCTTTTGGTTTCAATTCGTTTTTGGGTTTGAAATTGATTTTGTTTTGGATTTTTGTGAAGGTATCAGCATTTGATGTTGAATATGGTTTAACTTTTTCCACACTGTAAGAAGGATAGTAAAGTTAAAGCTAAGAGGAGCAAAGGAATGACTTTGAATGAGCTTATCGAGCTTAAGGGTTCTTTTTTTCTGTTTATTTTTTGAGGTGAATTTTCCATCTTTATTGTTATTTGACTTACCTCTGCACTTTTTGTTCCATGTGGTGATCAGTTCAAGCTTATGTATATACTTATTGGTGTGAATGAAAAAATTTTGAATGAACAACTTTTGAATGTGTTGATTAAACACCTAAAATCTATTTTTCAACTGTACTTTGTGTCTTTCTCCTTCTGAGGATTATGTTTTTCCTAATGTTTAGAAGTGGTTATGTCCATTTGCTAGGGTTTGATTTTGGAGACAAGGACAAGTAATGCTAAATTTGGGGTTTTTCTTTCGCAAAAGGGTTTGTGTTTTGACTTTTAATTTGGGGAATTTTAATATAGTGTTTGTGTTCAAACGTTGCAGAACAATGTCAAGTAAGAAGAGAATACCATGTAATCAAATAACATCAGTACTGTTTAAATTTTTGTCCATGTTTAGTTGTATACTAGTTAACCAAATGACTACACATTAGTCCATGTCTACAAAATAGTACATGTCTTTATCTTAATATGTCCATGTCTAGTTAAATAATAATTAACTCAATGTCTATATCCAGTTAAAGTAAAGAATGCCAGTTACACGTCGATGTATGCGACAAATAACACTTATCCCTATTGACTATATTAATAACTTTGACATCAGATAGTCTACAGAATTGGTCTATGTCTATATACTTACATTGAGCTATGTCCATATCTACATTTTCTAATTTGTTCCAGCTACATGTCCCTTAGCTCAGAATTTGTCCATGTCTACTTTATTATATTTCATATAATGTTCATATCTTTATTCATGTCTAGTTGAATTATAACTAACAAATGTCTAGTTTAAACTTCTGTCCATTTATAGTTCAAATTTGGCCATGTGTAGTCTAAATTTATGTCCATATGTAATTATAGAAGAATTGTAAAAATTAAGATAATGTCCTTGTCTACTTTTTCGAGAATTATTTATCTATGTCGAGCTGTATAATAGTTAACCCATTAACTATATTAACAATTTTGTCATTCGATAGTCTACAAATTTGGTATATATCTCTATACTTACATTGAGCTACGCCCCTGTATACAATTTCTAATTTGTTACAGCTACGTGTCCCTTTGATCATAATTTCTCTATGTCTAGTTTATTATATTTCATATAATGTTTATGGCTTTATTCATGTCTAGTTCAATTGAAACATAATAAATGTCTAATTTAAACTTTTGTCCATGTCTAGATAAATTTGACCATATCTAGTCTAAACTTATATCCATATGTAATTACAGAAGAACTATAGTTAACCCAAAAACCAAATTTGTACATGTGTAATAATGTCAAAAGAATCCAATTTTTATATTTGAGCTATATCCATATATAATTCCATGAGTCTTTGCCCGTCACCAGTGTATACAAAAAATAATATATTAAACAAAAATACATTCTCGTCATCCATATCCACTAATAAACAGTGACGTCAGCGAAAGCGACTAGAAAATGGTTACGTGGTTTATTTATGTGCGAAAAAGAATGAGAAAAAAGAAACATGCAAGGACAATAGTGTCTTTTTAGATGAATGAGAGGGCATTTTACATGAGAAAACATAGTAAATGGTATTTGATATAGATAGCTCTTAAAAATGGCATTCCACATAATTATTTCTTATATTATTTATGTTTTTTTCTAAATTAGAATAAAATATACATTTTTATACGGAGAGAAAATTGGATAATGGGATCTATAAGTAGTTACCTAATTTATAGAAAACATATATATATATATATATATATATGATGATATTTTCCAAAATATTACCGATTTAGTAACCGGATTTATCAGCCGTATAGACTTTCGCCTTGATTAACAGATTTATATTTTTAATTATTTATCTGATCAAACAACAAGTATAAAGTCTATTTAGATCAAGAGTATAAGAAACCACTATGAACATTAATCAATTTTAACTATGTTATATTAAATAATAATCTAAACTGTCAACCTCCAAGAAAATAAATATTAATATAGAAATTTGTTATGAGTTAAATTGCATTTTTCTCTAACCAGAAAACATAAGTAGGTCTGCTCGAACCGAAGTTAATCAGCAATTTTATCGGGTTTTGGTTAAGATCGACAAGACTCGATCCTAACCAAATTTATCTTTGAAACTTTTTTTAATTAATTATGTATATAGTGAAGTGAAATCAAATTTCAAATGTTTAAGTCATTAGATGGACATTTAACGATGGGAAAAACTAGGTCACTATTTAACCACTTACCAAAAATATTTTTCCTATATGTGGGAAATTCAAATAAGTTGTTTTAATTATTTGCATTTATACCAATCCATACCCAAATCTTAAAACTAAAATTTTTGATATCCTAAAGTTGAAAACGCTTGGACACCATGGGATTCCACTAACTCATGTATATATAGGCCTCCGAATTCGGGTACTTCGGGTTGGGTCGGGTCAGATATTTTGGAATTCGGGTATTTATGAATTTTCGATTTGTTCTGAACTAACCAAAACGGGTAATTCGGATCGGGTTGGATATCAGATAGTTTGGGGTAGTATCCAATAGTTCTGAATTAATCCGAAAAATCCGAAAAAATAAAATAAAAATCCAAAAATTCCAAAAAAATCCAAAAGAATCCGAAAAAATTCAACCCGAACCGATCCGAACTGACTCGAACCGACCCGAACCGACTCGAATCACTAAAAAATCCGAGAAATACTAAAAAAATCTGAAAAAACAAAAAAATTTGGTTGACCCGATACACGAACTATCTGACCTGAATCACTACCTGAATTGTAAAATAAAACACTACCCGAATTACTACCTGATATCCGAACTACCCGACCAGAATTACCCGCAATTCGGTTTGGATCGAGTTGAAAAATTCGGGTCAGGTTTTATTCCCAAGGCTATGTATATATAACATGAGATATTCTTTATGTCCTTATAAAATTAAACCGATAATTGATGGCTGAAACTCAAATTTATTAGTGTCAAACTTGTTAAGTTTTAGTCTATAACTAGTTTTGTTGGGGTCAAAACACTTATTGATCTTCATTTATATCTAAAATTAAGTTTTATTGGAGTCAATCTTTTAGTTTAGTTAGATTCAATTTAAAAATTAATTCAAAAATTAGATTAACTTTTCAAAATTCATTGGGATCAATTGACCCCAATAGTGGTAATGTACCTCCGCCCATGACATAAGAACATCAATCAATTCACTTCATCATTCACTCTGGGATTTATTTTGAGTTTTGAAATCTTGATAATATATCTGCAATTATGTAAAAATGAAGACCATATATTTGCAGATACGAATCAATATCCTTTTACGGTTAAGATTCCTAGAGTGTTCATATTTTGTATGAAGTCTGCATCATTGTGCTTTGCTGATACTAGTTCCATTGAAGACATGTATACTTTTTGATTACAAAGATTAAGATATATATATATCTATACGTATTGATAGTTTTTGGACCGATATATGTATTTATATCATGCGTGTACGTATTCTTAGAGGATATACATTGCAAGATTTTCATGAGAGTCTCTCACAAATAAATTAAAATAATAAAATAATAAATAATAATTTTCTATTAAGAGAATTTTTCTAAATTTTTGGAATTCTCACCCATAATTTTTCATTGGAGAGATTTTCTTACTTTTATTGAGAAACTATAGTCTTATCTTTAAGATTATGGGATATATTAATGAAAACAATAATAATACCATATAACTTTTCTCTTTGCCCCGATTTTCGAGGTCTCTTGTTTTAGTAGTCAATTTCTTACCTTTTCAAGCTGCTTTTTTCAAAACCCTGGAGTGTTCCTTTTGAGCTAACCTAATCCTTTACCTAAAGAGGAAGCATGTCACCGGAACTTTACAAAAATGCTTCCCTTCCGGCAAAGAGTGGCCATAAAGATGGTGCCGATTTAGAAGATAGTGTTACCACCAAAACTTAAGCTTTCAACCGATTCTTCTTGTGTAGATCTAAAAGTAAATGAAGATAGTTTTAGTGTAAGATTTCCCACCTTGTGTGGAGCTGTGTAATTCAAAAATCGGAGCTGCGTGCTCTGAAGCTATTTAAACGATTTGTGTATGTGAAGATACTGCATAAAGTGATTTCAAGGAAACCAAAACAAAGATGTCTAAGAGAATAACATATGAAGAGAAAGGCAAAGAAGTGGTGAGTATGGAGGACTCCAATACTTCGAGGGTCAAACTACCAGTTTTTGATAACTCCACCTTAATCGAAAAGTTTACACTCATTGGTAGAGTGACAAATGCAAGACAATAGAGGATTTTTGGTCCTTGATGCCTTTTCTTACGAGGATGTGGAACTCATCATCTCGAGCTATAGCTACTGACTTGGGGAAAGGCCTTTTCCAATTCCAGTTTGCAAATGCTGTATACATGCAAGCTGTATTGGACAACCATCTATACCATTTTGCACTGTGGATGTTAGTCATTCAAAAATGGGAACCCTCGGTAGACCCAACATTCCCATCTTGGGTCTTCCAAAACCTAGTCCAAGGAAACATTGGAAAGTATTGGAAAGAGCATTGGTAAGGGGGAAAAGATTGATATATCACAGGCTGCGGCAAGAGTGAGAGTCATTATAAATGCATGGAAGCCTTTAATCACCAAATCAATTATAGAGCTTGCTGATGGAACATAGATTACAGTGAATTTAGAGTATGAACATTTGGGGAAGCATTGTTTTGTATGCAAAATGCTAGATCATGAGGAGAAAGATTGCAACTCAAACAAGAAGCTCTCTGTAGAGGAGAATAACAATAGAGAAAAGAGGATAACAACACAAACAGATCAGCTGTTCATCATGGCTATTTCAAGAAACCACATCAAACACAAATATGGAGAGAGGTCGGACAGAATAGAGCATCTCAGCAAGTTACTACATCAAACCACTAGGAAACTAGTGCGTCATCCTTACCTCAATCACAAGCTAATGAAATGGGACAAAACATTGCAGGGGAAAATCCCATCCGTCAGCAAGAGTTTGCAAATGCTTTGGGTGAACTCCGATAAGTCATGGTTCAATACTCTATCTCATCAGACCCTAAGGAAATTGCTCTCAGGAAATATAAGATTCAATAAGCTGAAGATTCAGGAGAATTGAAAAGGAAGCGGTAAATTTAGCGAACATGCTAAACCCGTATAAACAAGGGTTAAAAGTGCAATCATTAAAAGAAAGGACAATTGAAAGAGCATCTGCATTACAACGCCTAGGATCAATAGAAAGAATCCCTGCGTTGCAACGGTTAGCATCTCCCGAGAAGATACCAATGTAAATTAGATTAGGCAACTCACCTGTAGCTCAACAACAGCAGGAATATCAAATTCAGGAATTGGAGATTTTACAAACAAAAGCTCAAGGGAAAAAAAAAGTGGGTAGACGTGCAAACAGAAAAGTGGTAACAATGAGTCCTAGATATCCCTTGGATTAGCTCTCAAAAAGAGATTAACACCACATATCAAACCATCACCCAAAAGAAAACCTGCAAGAAAGGGACCTATGATCACTCAATCTATTGATGGAGAAGGTCCAAGCTACATGGCAGTTAACGCAAATGGAGCTAGCACATCAACTAATACAAGACAGATATCTATTATACCAGCCATTGAAAGGAAGAAATTGGATTTTCGGAATCCATCTCCTCCTCTTCCTTAAAGATTGTGAGCTGGAACTATCAAGATTTGAGGAATCTTTTGACAGTTCCTCGTCTAAAGGGCTTAAAATCCAGATTTAAACTGGACATAATTTTCCTAATGGAGACTAAGAATGCAGATGACTATGTTCTTAATACTACAACAGCTCTCAACATGCCTAATCATCATATAGTTTCACCACAAGGTCATGGAAGTGGAGGACTTATTATATTGTGGTCGGACAGAATTGAAGTGAAAATCACAGAAGCAAACTAGGATTACATTGATGCTCAAATCCGATTTGAAAAGAAATGGTTTTATGCCACTTTTACTTACTGCAGCACCGATAAGCGTAGAAGAGTACAAACCTGGTCAAGATCTCTTGAAGTTACTGCAATCAGGAATTCACCTTGGATGATGCTAGGAGATTTTAATGACATTCTATCGAATGATGAGAAACAAGGCGGACCACCTCGGGCTGAAAGTACGTTTGTTGACTTTAGATCCTTTGTTTCTGAAGCTGGGCTTTTTGACCTCCAACACACATGCAATCCTCTCTCTTGGAGATGTACAAGACATAACCACAATGTAAGATGTCGACTGGATAGAGTTATTGCGGATGAGAAGTGGTTTGAGCTATTTCCATTTAGTACATCTAGCTACTTATGGTTTAAGGCATCAGATCACAAACCAATGACCATCTGTTTTGAACCAAACAAGAAAAAGCAGAAGTCAATGTTCAGGTTTGATCGTCGACTAAAAGACAATGTGGAAGTAAATAAGTTGATTGAAAAAGAATGGAATCAATCCCAATCTTTACCTTTCATCGAATGGTGCAAAGTTAAGAGTATAAAAAATAAGCTGAAAATTAAGGAATGCAAAGAGGAACTAGAGAAGGCAATGGTAAGTCCTTATACAGATCTAGATAGTATCAGAGATATAACAAACAGATTGCAAAAAACATATGAAGAGGAAGAATCATTTTGGCATCAACAAAGCAGGATTCTATGGCTTCAGCTTGGAGACAAAAACTCTTCCTTCTTCCATGCAATTACAAAGTCTCGAAAGGTCAACAATTCTTTTGCTGTGATGGAAAATCAAGATGGAGTACCTGAATATGAAGAAGAAAAGATAGCACAGATCATAACCGAGTATTTCCATAATATGTACTCATATTCGAGTAATAATTGCGGTGATATAGTTGCTGAAGCATTGGAAAAAAAGTCACATAAGAGGATAATGACAATCTCACACGGGAACCCACAAAAGAAGATATCAAGACTGCAGCTTTCTTTATCCATGCGGACAAGGCACCGGGTCCTGATGGTTTCTCGACTTCCTTTTTCCAAGCTAATTGGGAGGTAGTCGAACTTGCAATCAACAGAGAAATACAAGAGTTTTTTAGGAATGGAAAGATTGTAGAGTCTGCGAATCACACCCTCATTAGACTTATTCTGAAAATTCAATCACCTAAATGAGTGGCAGAATACAGACCTATTGCTCTATGTAACTACATATACAAGGTGATATCCAAAGTGATGACAAAGCGACTAGGACCAATTCTAAAGAAGGTGATATCCAATAACCAATTAGCTTTCGTTACAGCAGATCTATAACAGATAATGTACTCATAATACATGAGATACTTCACTGTTTGAACACTTCACAAGCAAGAAAACAAGGATCTATAGCAATCAAAACAGAATAAGCAAAACATACGATAGATTGGAATGGAATTTCATCAAGAATGTGTTAGGACAACTCGGTTTTCACAGCAAGTTCACTAGATGGATAATGCAGTGTGTATCAACAGTCACTTACTCGGCTATTGTCAACGAGGTACCTCAAAGGAAAATACTACCTACAAGAGGAATTAGACAAGGTGACCCGCTATCTCCCTACATATTTATACTATGTAGTGAAGTTTTATCAGGTTTATGCCTTCGAGCTCAAGAGGATAACTCGTTACATGGATTGAAAATTTCGAAAGAAGGCTCTAGGATCAATCACCTCATGTTTGCTGACGATACCAGGTTCTTTTGCAAAGGAAATGAGAAAAATATCAGTAAACTCCAGCAGATAATAGCTCAATATGAACAAGCATCTGGGCAATTAATCAACAAGCAGAAATCAGCTATTACTTTCTCAAGGAAAACACAACATGGCCAGCGAGAAAAACTTAAAAAAGCTGCTACAGATTAACCAAGAAGAAGGTTGTGGTAAATACTTAGGGATCCCTGAACACTTTGGAAGACGAAAAAAGGATCTGTTCACCGGCATAGTGGATATAATCCACGAAAAGAGTATCAGTTGGACAAGTAAACAACTTTCACAAGCGGGGAAAAACTTAATGCTTAAATCCGTTCTAAGCTACATGCCTACTTATGCAATGTCATGTTTCCTACTACTTACATCATTAAGGACAATGATTCAATCAGAACTGACACATTTTTGGTGGGATAAGAAGCAAGGCAAGAAAATCATGGCATGAATTTCATGGAAAAAGCTAACTAAAGCTAAAAGAGATAGAGGACTTGGTTTCCGAGATATTAATGCATTCAACATAGCTCTAATAGCAAAGATCAGTTGGCGGATACTTACTAATCCGGATTCAATCCTAGCCAAGATGTTGTTAGCAAAGTACTACATATCAGTAGAATTTCTTAATGCTACCAAGCCACAGTCATGTTCTCATGCATTGAGAGGAATCCTTCTAGGTAGAGATTTAATCAAATCACAATCTGTTGGTAATGGCAAATGGATCAATGTTTGGGGAGAAAAATGGTTGTCTTTAACGCATCAACAAGCATCAATGGGACCGGCCACTGCAGACACAAAAAATTGGAAGGTCTCAGAGCTTATTAACACAGAAAATGGTGAATAGGACATTCAGAAAATCAAGCAACATCTACTGGTAAATAAGACAAGTATTAGATGCCTACGTACTAGCTACAAAGGAGCAAACGACAAACGTATATGGCGAAAGCATAAAAGTGGAGAATACATAGTGAAATCAGGGTATTATGCAGCAATTGATCAAAGTCAAGTAACTAACAACCAAACATTTCCAGAGACTTGTAACTAGTTAAAGGAAGTATAGCTTATTCCAACAGCCCCAAAAATAAAAAATTTTCTATGGAAGGTGCTAAATGAAGCTTTACCTGTGGACGAAAAATTGATTGAGAGAAGAGTGGATGTTGACCCAAGATGTCATTGATGTGGGGACATGGAATCAATTGAACTCCTTTTGTTTCACTGTAGTTTTGCTAAAGAAGTGTGGAGCAAAGCCCCAATCACAAAAAGTCTCAATTTCGCCGAAGATACAATTCCCACAGATGTGGAAAACGATGAGACCATTACTGTGCTAAGCCCTGAGCATATTATCCAGGATCTAAGATCCGATCCGTGATCCGTCCCAAAATTTTGGGTATCCGGGACACACAGATCTTGATCTGGATAATAAAAATTACAGATCCGCGGGTACGGATCTGGATTCGGGTAATGAGATTTTCTTCCCCGGATATCCCAATCCGATCCGACTTAGAAAATTTAGTGTATGATTTTTAATAATATGTAATAGTTATTTTAAATAATTTTAAATGTGTTAATGTATAGGTTTATTTAAAAATTTTGAATTATGAACTATATAATACTTTTAGATATTAATGTTGGAATTTAACATAACATTTATTTTTATTCTAAAATTTAGTGATATATTAATATAAATAATAATAAAAAATAATATATTTGGTATTTTGTGATTTTTTATTTTTTTTTAATATTAGAAATCTACATATTTATTTTTTAACATCTTTTTATTATAAATATGATACTTAATCTTCTTGTCAAGGGGTTTGGTATACATTGGATCGGGTTTGCTTCTCTGTCCTGAAAGACTTATCTGTGTAAGTTTGGTTCCCTTCTCTCTAGTTTTTCATAAGTTCTTGTGCTGGACATGTTGTTTCTGAAGTAACTATATAACAAAGTTGTGTATTGTGGTAAGCTAAGGGAAAAAGTCATCCAATGACACTGCTCATGTTTAAGTAATGCTAGTAGCCTGAGATTAACTTCAATGATGGTACCGATTACTTGAACATTTCTAGCTTACCGAGGGGGACTCCAATGAAACTACTCTTGCTTACATCCTTTGAGTTATCAAAGAAAGCAGCCGATAAAAAAATAAAATGATACCCTAAAAAAGTAGGGAAAAATCGATTGCAAGCTGAATGAAAAGAGAGGAAAGGAACCATAGAGAAGGTAGTCTTAAGGGTGAGAGTAACCCATGTGTCTTTTAATCGATATTCCCTTGATGAGACCGTACTTAGATACTCTAGGAATTTGGTATGGTGAATTCGGATTATTTATTTGGATTGTGGAGTTTAACTAGGACAGTTGCTAAGTCTGGGGGAAGTACAAGGTGGTCTCGATTCTGTCAAGTAAGTAGGTTTACTATAAGATTGATATGCAGGGCTCTAATGGCGAATGAGTTCTTTTGAGTGGAATCTTCATGTTAGTCTTTTCTCTCTTTACTTGAGGACAAGCAAGAAGTTAAGTATGGGGGAATTGATATACCTCGTTTTTATCGGTTTTAAGCTCACTAATACGTATGTTTTCGGACCTTTTGTTTGTGTTTTTAAGTCTTTGCAGGTATAAAATAGGGATAACTTGGGTATTGCACTTGGAGCATGCGCTGGAGCTTAAAGTTGAAGAGAATCTAGCAAAAACATCACGATCGATCGATCTCCCTTGTGATCGATCGATCACATCCTTTAGCCAGAATATGCACACGACCTCATGATCAACCACACACCCATGGATCGATCGATCAACATCTCAAGGTGTTTTGCGCCCGACCTGAAGATCGAGATGAAGCTATCACGATGGACCGATTTAATCACGATCGATCGATCAAGCCTCACGATTGATCGATCGTCGATGCTGCAAAGCCCATATCAAGTTTTCCTTATTTTTGTACCAACGTGTTATATACAAAAAAAACTAGCTTTTTAATCACGTTTTAGACAGAGAACAACAAGTTTAGTTTTTGTTTTTATGCTTGAGGAAAAGATTTCTAACCTCTATAACATTAGAGAAGAAGTCTAAACCTTTTATATTCAATTGCAATTTTATTCATGCTTTCTATAATGTCTTTTGAATTGTGTTTCTTAATCATGTCTGAGTAGTTCCTTAATCAAGTTTAGGGTTTTCTAGGGTTGTTAGGGAATTGATGAATTAGGGACAAATAGGTATTGCTTGATGTATTCTTCATCTAAGGCTTGTCTTAATGCTTAGGGTAGAGTAGCTAACTAGCCTATGATCTTAGATTACTTAACATTCCAAAAGCTTATTAGGAATTAGATCCTCTTTAGATGAGCAATCAATCCTTAACCGCGAAAGCTGATGTTAAGGTTGATTGTGGACTTATCAGACCTAATCGGTAATGCGTGTCTAGATCTCTAGTGCCAACGATAGTTAGGATTTTTAGGTTTTTAGATACAGTAGTTAATACCACGACGGTGGATTGGCTATACTTTTATGTCTGAGTCGAGATTAAACCTTATTTATCCTGAATAGCTTTCTAGTTCGAATTCTTTGATTTCTTGTTAAATTCCCTTTACTTGATGTCTTAAATCTATTGAGTTTATCGTTATTTACTCCTTGTTTAATTCAATACTCACAATCAATTTTTTTCGTCTTAGCTCTAGTTTAGTCTTAGAATTGATAGTGTGATAATTTGATTCTTGTGGATTCGACCCCTAGAGTACTACTCGATTTGCTGTGCACTTGCAGTAGGATAATAGGATTAAAACTCTGTGTTACCAATACATATGATATTCAGATCCGGGTAATAAAAACATGGATCAGGGTACCACAAAAATTCCGGATACCGGATCCGTGCCTAGGCCTAACTTGTGCCTACCACCAATAGGAATACAATCCGAAGCCAAAGGACCATGGATACTATGGTCCCTATGGAAAGCGCGTAACAATCTCTGCTTTAAAAAGGTAAAATCTGCATTAATTGATGTGATCACATGTGCAATTGTTGCTGCAAAAGAATGGTGTGAAGCCCAACTACCTGAGAGAGACAAAGAGAGGATCAACACTGTTACAAGGCAAACCAAACAACTCAAGCCAGCGATGGATATGTAACACCGATGCTGCGTGGCAAGCTTCAACGCTAAGAGTAGGTATGGGATGGTCTTTCAGTAATGACTCCATTCAAGTGTATTCTGATTCAAAATCTACTCAATTCGTCGGATCTGCCCTATTGGCTGAAGCTTTAGCCAGTAGAGAAGCTATGAAGTTCGCAATCGACAAAGGCATACTTCATCTTGAGATCATATCGGATTCCCTTATCCTCATCAACGCAATCAATTCAAGTGTGAAATAATCGGAGATCCATGGAGTTGTTCATGACATCTCTAATCTTCTCCAAGTTTTATTGTGTTAATTTTTGTTTCATTTCTCGTTCATTGAATGAGGTTGCAGACTCATTGGCAAAAAAAAGACCCTGTTAGGTGTACCAACTATCGTTTAAATTAATGAAAGTAATTTGTTTGTCAAAAAAAAAGAGAAGGGGATATGTTAATGAAGAGTAAGAAGAAAAAAATACGAAAAGTAATGCCAAGAGAAAGATCCTGTTTATAGTCCTTGATTTGTCAAGTAAGTGGATTTATACTACCAAAAATGCTAATTATAAAGTGTATATCGACCTTTTTTTGTTGAATTTTTCTTATATTTTATCTATTTATTAATAGATCTGAATAATTTAATAAACGTGGATACATCGGAGATTAGGAGCTCCATAATAATCATACACAAATTGGAGTTGAGGTCATTTTTTCTTACATTCTTACAAGTTAATTCTCCATTATAATTTATGAAGATTAACGACTAAAAGATATCGTTACATTATTGTTTGTTTGCAGCTAGTAATGGTTAACTCAAAATTAAAAGTTATCCTTATCCACAAGATGAATCAAGCAAAGAGTGTGAGCAAAATCGGTGGCAGAGTTTATTTGACAATCGAAGAAGCTCTCAATGCTTGTTTTGGGTTAAAACTTTTAGAAATAGATTACAATATATGTATTACGGGTTGTTGCATGTGAATAAAATGTACATAAGTTTTTATGTAATGCCTGCAAGTATGTCCGGTATATGGAGAAAGTTGATGAAGTACCAGTTTCCAGCATCAAAATACAAAAAAAAAGTTTCCGGTCCCAATATACAAAATAGTTTTCATTAGTTTAATGCTATGTTTTTGGAAAATTGATTAATGTCAACCGAATAAACAATTTAAACAAACTTATTTACAGAGTATTTATAGTTTTTGTTTTGATAGACAATCGTTTTAATTGGTTAAGCGGAATTTTTTTAAATAACAAAGAAGCGGCCTCATTTATTTTCTGGGAAAATGACAAAAGTAACCCAAAATTTCATTTTTAATACAAAAATATACCCATTTTATTTATTCTCCAAAACTAACCCACAAGGGTAATGAAATTATGACCAAACAAAAAACTAGGATACACAATTACCGTTATACCCCGCACACAAAATGAAGACTTCAGGTGAAGTCTCCGCAAAGAGACTTCTATTGAAGTCTACTAGTTTCCGGAGAAGACTTCTTTTGAAGTCTCCTCTTTAATTATATTTTTAATTTAAAATTAAAATAGTAATTATGATTATATGCTTATAATTTTTATTACAAAATCTAAAAATAATCTATTATGATGTATACAAATTAAAATTTCACAAAAACATGGTCAACTAAACAAAAGGAAGATCACACCATAAACTTCATCATAAACAAACTATGTCATGGTTTAGGGTTTAGAGAAATAAGATATAGTAATCATGTGGAATTTGTTAAATTTTGCAATCGAAATGTAGAAATGGAACAAATGAGGTAAGTTGTACATATATCTATAAATTATAAGAATTAGGTCTAATATTTGGAAAAATATTCCATTTGCAGTGTAGAATTTACGATACAAAATTCAGAATTTAGGGTTTAGGGGTTAGAGAAGACTTCAATTGAAGTCTACAACTTACGTGAGTGAGAAGACTTGAAGTAATTTTTTTTAAAAAATAATTATTGTTATATGCTTATAACTTTGATAACAAAATGTAATAATAAACATTTATACATTTTCGTATTTTAGACAAAATATTTGCGGTCTAGAATTTACGATATATAATTTAGGGTTTAGAGGAGACTTCATTAAAGTCTTCTAATTCCAGGAGAAGACTTCACTTGACGTCTTCGAATTCGAAGATAAAATTTGGTTTAAGGTTAACCAAAATTAACCAATGATTGTAAAAAATTGAGCTGGTTTATAATTTGGTTTAAGGTTCTTCTTCTTCGTTTCTTCTTCTTCTTCTCTTTTTTCTCTTCTTCTCTTTTGTTCGTCGGTGTAGTTTTGCCGTTTTCGCCACCTCTGCTGCCTTCACTGTCTTCGCTATCTTCGCCATCGACAGGAAAGTAAGTCTCTTTTCTTATATTCTCTTCTCTTCTTTTCTCTTCTCTTCTCTTCTATTATCTTCTCTTTTCTTTTCTTTTCTTCTCTTCTCTTCTTCTTTTTCTTTGCGGCCACGATTTGGGATTCTGGGTTTGGGATTCTTCGCGGCCACGATTTGGAAATCTGGGTTTTTGGGTTTATGGTGTGAGGCATTCGTCGCCTTCACCATCTTCTCTGTTTGTTCACCGTCTTCTTCTTCGCGGCAACGATTTGGAAAAGGGTTTGTTCTGGATCTGAGTTAATGTGGTATAGTTGAAGCAAGTTGGATAAATGTTGGTGGAGATGGGTTATAGTTAGTAGAGTTAGGCTGAAGTTTGGTAAAGATTGGCTATAGTGTGGTAAAGTTGGGTAACTGTTGGTGGAGATGGTTTATAGTTTAGTAGAGTTAGGCTGAAGTTTGGTAGAGATAGGCTATAGTGTGGTAAAGTGGGGGAACTGTTGGCGGAGGTGGGTTATAGTTTAGTAGAGTTAGGTTGAAGTTTGGTAGAGATAGGCTATAGTGTGGTAAAGTGGGGTAACTGTTGGCGAAGATGGGTTATAGTTTAGTAGAGTTAGGCTGAAGTTTAGTAGAGATGGTTATGGTTTAGTAGAGTTAGTCTTTAGTTTGGTAGAGTTGGGTTATTATTTAATAGAGTTAGGTTACGTTTGATAGAGTTGATTTTGACTGTTTATTGTATGTTCTCATTAACAGGTATGGCTGAGGCCAAGGAGTACCCAGAGAAGATTTTCAAACAAGGTCTTGTAGTGATGAAGAACCAAAGCATAAACCACTATTGCCATCTGAATTACATTAGTAATATGATCAAGGGTATTGGTGAAGATGCATACATAAACATAAAGGAGAACTCTTACCTTGGGGTTTTTCTAAAGCTCGTTGACTCCAATTACACGTTTACAAGGAGGCATATACAATACTTATTGGCGCATCATCTAGCCACTAGAAAGAAGTATGAGATATGGGTCTTGGTTGGTTGTCAGCCTATGAGGTTTTCTATGCGGTATTGTTGATGAGTCTTCTGATGTGGACGAGGTTGCCCATGGAGATCTTTGGGGGGGGATATGGGTTTACCAGTTGGTGAAGCCCCTACGTGGGTAGAGTTGAAAAAAGTGTTGGGGAAATGTAGACCGTGATCTTTCGAGAAGAGGAAGGTGGTTGGCTTGCTAGTGGTTTTGAATGTTGGTGTTTACGGTTGTCACTCGAATAGTAGGATTCCATCTAATTCTGCTAAGTTAGTTTCAGATTTAGAGAAGTTTGAGAGGCATCCATGGGGAAGAGTTGCATTTCAGGAACTGATGAGATCGCTCAAAAGTGTAGCCTACAAAAACGAGTCCTACACGATTCATGGGTTTGTGCACTAGCTTCTCATCTGGGCATTAGAGTCTATCCCCTTAGTAGCAGAACTTTTTGGGGAGAGAAGAGAAGGTGTCGATGTTCCCATTATACGGTGGAGACCAATCAAGAAACAAACCATGGAAACAGAAGTCATTGTGAAGTTGGAGCAGCGAAACACGGAGGATGGAAATGTAAATTGCTTTCGTAGTAGAGTTTATTGTATATATGATAGAGTTCATTTAGATGATTGGTAGAGTTCAGTTTTGTATTAATAGAGTTAATCCATGACGTTGTAGAGTTCATTGTATATATGATAGAGTTCATTTAGATGACTGGTAGAGTTCAGTTACGTATTGATAGAGTTAATCCATGACGACTTAGAGTTCATTCATTTCATTTAATAGAGTTCAGTAACTGTTTAGTAGAGTTCATTTATGTTTGGTAAAGTTGAATATGTGTTTAGTAGAGTTAATTTATCCTGTAATAGAGTTTGTCTTTGTTTAATAGAGTTCAATAAGTGTTTGGTAGAGTTGTTCTTATAAGTAGTAAAGTTTATTTTTGATTAGTAAAGTTGCTCATACTCTTTTTTCAGGTACATGTAAGGCCTTTATGTCCAATGCCTCTGGAGATAAGCCCTCTTTGGCCTGACGAAGTTGAAGATCCGAAAGTGGACACCATGCTTGGAAACATACTCGAGGGCATTCTAGATGAGTCCTTTTGGGAGAAAAGGGGGAAGAGGAAGGCATATACTGATGTTGAGGAGAGGAAAAACAACCAGTCAAAGAGTAGTTCTCATTCAAAGGAGGCGGTGAATAAGGTCATTAAAAAGAAGAAAGAGGCAGAAAAGAGGTGGCGGGACATACCAAAGGAGAAAGAGAGGACGCCGGAGATAGAGGACTCGACTACCTTGATGGATGTGGTAAAAGGCGTCAAAAAAGCAAAAAAGAAGAAATAGTTGAAGGGAGAAAAGGAGTCAAGTGCCTTGATTGAAACTCTCCGAGGTTTGACCAAAGCCTTTGAAGGGATGAGAGCAGACCAGAATGTGTTGGCCGAGCATATGGTTCGTCTGGAGGAGAACAGGACAGACATGTCCATGCTCACTGACCAGATTGCAAGGTTGGAGCGTATTAGTTTAGATCAGACGACGTTGCTTGATAGGCTTCTTAGGCTGGAGGAGAATAGGGTAGCACCAGTTATATATACCCTGGAAAACAACAAGGATGAGAACGAGGGTGCAGGTCATACAAATTCACCAGTTCGGACTCCTGAGAATGAGGCTGAGAACGAGCTTGCTCCTAAAAATATGGATCCCAACTCGGTACGTAATGCTCTATTTAAATGAGACTTACTATGATTGATGTTTTCTATGTATACATTATACATTATTCATGCGTATTATCTTGTAGAAACTGTGTATGTATGTATGTAAAAGTTGTGTGTGGTTAACTTTGGTAGGGCTTATTTATATGGTTTGGTCGAGTTATGTTTATCGTTTGATATACTCTACCAAAAAATTCATGTGTTTAATTCATCTCTACCAAATCATATAAATTAACTCTACCAAACAATCAAGCTGACATAGTAGAGTTATTCTTCACAGACACTTGGATGGAAGCGGCCTAAACTCGTGGACTCTGACTCTAACCCCGACTATGAAAAAACCCTAGTGATGGATCAGCTGCAACGAACATTAAACGTAACATCATTAGCCTAACATCTGATTCTCTCCTAGATGACTTCGTACCGTCCCAGGCAACAACAAAACATACCATTCCCCCGGACCAGGTAAAGTTATATTTAGTAGAGTTGATCCACTCTACTAAAGTTGTATTAGAGTTAAAGTTATATTTAGTAGAGTTAATTTCTTTATGATATAGTTGATATAATGTTTGATAGAGTTAATATATAAGTTGATAAAGTCAACACGATTTAGTAGAGTTAATTTCGTTTTCATAGAGTTAAAGTTATGTTTGATAGAGTCAACATTAATCGTATTGTTTTACAGAATAAATAGACTATTCAGACGCAGGAGACATCTGATCCTCTCAGCCCATTATCACAGGTTGTTAGGAATCCAGAGAGAGAAGACCATACCAAAGATGCTCTTGATAAGAGATTAGACGGCGAGATATCTAATCAGACTTTGGCAAAGAAAACAAAGCCATGAATGTCACAGCTCGGCGCCATAAACCTTGTGGAGTCTCCTATAAAGGGTAAAGTAAGGAAGGAGGAGGTATTATGTATAGAAGACGTGTTACCAAGAGAGGCTCGAGAACGAGTACTCGCTGCAAACCAGGTATAGGCTCTATTAAACCAAAACGAACTCTATTACAGAATAAATTAACTCTACTAAATGAACTCTATTACGTTATAAAGTAACTTTACCAAACAAAAATAAACTCTACTATTAAAAATAAACTCTACCAAATAGTTTCTGAACTCTATTAAATGAATAAAGTTAATATAGTTAAGATGTCATTGGTAGAGTTCATGATCATTTATAGTCGATTTAAGTTGTCATTGGTAGAGTTAAAATACATATATAGTAGAGTTATGTTGTCTATGGTAGAGTTTATTTACCGTACTATTTTGCTTCTTTCTAATTGTGTATTCATGTTACATGTATCCTCTTTCATAGACTGTTCCGTTGTTAAGAGGATTCATAAGCACGTGGTTCATTCTCCCGCTGTATATGATCCTTTTGGGCCGATTCCAAAAATTAAAATACTTCGGCTACGTGACTATGTGTTGCATGAATTGTAAGTATCGTGTTCCGTCATTTTTAGAGTATAATAAACCAACTTTATGATTTATGGGCTATTTGTAAATCGTGTAGGGCACTTACGGTCGATGGTAACTCGAGTCCAAAAGCGGATTTCTATCTCCGCTTGGTGGCCCCAAAACAGAGGTGGCCTGTTAAACAATATGGGTGGCTCCACGATTTGGTAAGTGTAGAGTTTAAAACGTGTAGTAGAGCTAGGTTTATTGTGGTAGAGTTTAAGTACATTAATAGTAGAGTTCTTTAGTTTAATAGAGTTATATTTACTCTTTGTATTACAACATATGTCAGCTGGTATGAATCTTTTCTGGCCAAGATCGTTAGAAAATCCCTCCCCATTCAGGAGTAATCAGATTGCTTTTCTCGATCCACTGTTTTGTGGATGCTGGTGTAACCAATATAGCAGAGATTTTGTGGGGAATGAGGGTGGTTTTGTATGGACGAATGGGTTTAGAGAGGTCTTCCATGGAATTCAGCCTTCATTTTGTGCCACCAACCGGGTCTGGATAAGAGACGTAGATACACTTTACATTGCTCATAACATTAGCAACTACCATTGGGTGGCCGTAAAGGTTGATTTGATACAAGGAAAGATTCGAGTTTACGATCCCGACCCCAATTGCGTGCCCGCTTCTACCATTCATCAGTCATGCAAGTAAGTTACTTATGGTAAAGTTGGTTTTCGGTTTAATAGGGTTTGTTAAGTTTTATGGTAGAGTTGTTCACGTATTAATAGAGTTGTGCAATGAGTAGTAGAGTTGATTTAAGGTTGGCTTTGTTTGGTAGAGTTGTTCACGTATTAATAGAGTTGTGCAATGAGTAACATAGTTGATTTAAGGTTTAATAGAGTTGTGCAATGAGTAGTAGAGTTGATTTGAGGTTTAATAATAGAGTTGTGCAATAAGTAATATAGTTCATTTACGATTTGGTAGAGTTGTTCACGTATTGGTAGAGTTGATTTAAGGTTGGCTTTTGTTTGGTAAAGTTTTGCGAGGATTGATAGAGTTGTGCACAGATTAGTAGAGTTGCTTTATAATTCATATATTTTATATACTGTATGTCCCTTTCATGTAGGGCGTACGCCGAGATGATACCACAGATGATCAAGTATTATTCAACACTAGAAATGCGTCTGCATGTTAGTTCAGGACGTACAAAATAGTGCAAATTCTTAAGGGCACTCCGCGTAAAGCAGTTACTTCCTGGACATAACTGTGGCATGTACTGCCTGAAGATGATCGAGTGTTTAGCCCTCGGATGCAACGTTGAGGGACTGAATGATGAGTATATTAGCTTCACTTGGCTGAAATACACCATTGACTTTAGAGAGCAACTTCCGGTGGAGGAGAATATTGTGTACACTGATCCAGGTCCCCAACAATTGTGTGACAAGACCGCCCTCCTTTCAGCTTCCCAAGACTTTCTGCTGGACTGGTGGACTTCGGGTTGTTGTACTCATAGGGTAGTAAAGTTTGCCTAACTTTATGGTAGAGTTACTTATGGACGTACGCCAAAACTATACATCGCATGATGCGATCTTTTATACTCTTGAAGGACCAATATTACTTTTTGGTTTTGGTCCTTCCATAGTATTTATATACCTTTTGTAATTTAATGCGATAACAACAATTAGGTATACCTTTTGTAATGTAATGCGACAACAACAACTGGTTATGAAATCAAGTACGAACTCGACTAAACAAGTAAGTAGAGTACAATACTCTACCATACCTGAATTAACTCTACCGTTCCAGTACAAACTCTATTAAACATATATGTAGAGTACAAATTCAAGATTGAACTCTTTCACTACATGTACGGGCATTGTGACCTACTTTTTTACATTTTGAACAAGCTGACCTTTTCCTTGGCCGTTTTGCCTCTTCTGAACACTCGAACCAGCTTTTTATCCTGGATTTCTTGGGCCTTCCTGGTTATTGACGCACGTTTGGTGGATTACACACCTTACGGCTCACATCCAACGGAACAGGTATTGCAGCATCCCTTGGAAAAATACTACCAGAGTAGGCGTTGTACAGGTAGGTCGTGTGATAGTAGAGATGAGTAAGTTAGATTGTTGGCCATTTCCATGCGTCGGCAACGGCAATGGCATGCACACAAGGAATTTTTTTGACGTCATACCGCTTGCAAGAACACGTCTTTTCAGTCAAATTGACCAAATGAGAAGATTCAGATCTTGTAACAACAGCCTGGTGTTCGTCTACTTCCTGCACATTGTACTCTGTAATTTAATTAACAAGTTTCAACTCAATCGTGAAACATTTAAACTCTACTAAAACAGAATGAACTCTACTATAAATGAATAAAATCTACTATAAATTAATAAACTCTACTATACATAAATAAACTCTACTACGAAAGAGTTAACTATACTACAAGAGAAATACGACACTACTAAAACATAATGAACTCTACTATAAATGAATAAACTCTCTTATAACTGAACAAACTCTACTATAAATAAATAAACTCTACTACAAAGAGTTAACTCTACTACTACAAGAGAAATACAAACTCTACTAAAACAGAATGAACTCTACTATAAATGAATAAACTCTATTATAAATGAACAAACTCAACTATAAATAAATAAACTCTACTATAAAAGAGATAACTCTATCATAAGAATATAAACTCTATATATGTGGTTAGAATAGTTGACATGAGACTAGCCTTTGTTTTCCTCTTCGCGAACCAGCGTGTTAACATTGCCCTAATTGCATCTACAAGTTGCACAATGGGGAAAGTTCTTGCTTCGAATAAGGCATGGTTGATTGATTTTGCTACGTTCGATGTAGTAAAATTGTATCTGTTTCCGGGAAAATGAACCCGACTCCACAACCGAACATCAACTCTTCTCAAGTACGCATGAAGCCTTAAATCTAACGCCTCAATCTAAGCAAATATAGCATTGAACTCATCAACCCTAAACCAAGTGGCAGCTTTCTTAAACAACTTAAAGGGCTCTCGACAAAATGTTCTTACGTAGGTGGTAGGTGCAAATTCCACGAGAAGAAAGTGGGTACACATTCTTTATGGCTTTACCAATGGATTTATTCCTATCTGATATGATGGCAAGTTCTTTGTCATCAGGGATAACACGGTTGAGCTATCTAAAAAACCATTCCCAAGACTCGTCATTCTCGGTATCAACCACACCGAGAGCCATAGGAAGTATGTTGAAGTTGCCGTCTTTCATGATAGCAGTTAGTAGAGTACCTTTATACTTCCCTTGCAAAAAGGTACCATCAACAACAACCCTTATCTCATATAACGAAAACCTCTAATACTTGCATTGAATGCTATGAAAAGAAACTTGAACCTGTCTTGCCCGTCTACTTCGAGCGTGGTTAGGGTTCCGGGATTCGCTCTTCTAATAGCAAACAAGTACGAAGGAAGTTCTTGGAAACTACTTTCAGAAGTTCCTGAAACTAGGGCTCGTGCTTGGCCTAGAGTACGGTGTGCTTTCCAGTACTTCAACTGCATAAATTGCAGTAGCCAAAGGTGAAAAACATACAAACTCTACTATAAAAAAATTAACTATACTATAGGAAGCTTAACTCTATTATAAATAAATAAACTCTACTACGAAAGAGTTAACTCTACTACAAGACAAATACGAACTAAACTAAAACAGAATGAACTCAACTATAAATGAATAAACTCTCTTATAAATGAATAAACTCTACTATAAACAAATAAACTCTACTATGAAAGAGTTAACTCTATTAACCTATATTAACTCTACTATGACAATGTTAACTCTATTAACCTATATTAACTCTACTATATGAAATGTTAACTTCATTATGACTATACCAACTCTATTACAAAAAGACTAACTCCACCATGACTACATTAACTCTACTAACGTACATTCAAAATACCATTTTAACTCTACTATTTCTACATTAACTCTAGTAATTAATATTTTGACCTCTATTAAGCTATCATTTTAACTCTATCATATATGAAGATTGTACCTTCAGACCGAATCACTTGTTCATTGAATCAGCGACGTGATTAGGAAGAACAGAAGGCCCAATACCACCTACGAATTCCATGTATAATTGTACTAAGACTTCAGTAGACGCTTGGCGTGCACGACCTGATCTCTCTGTCACATAACAATTATGTTCTCCCCTATACTTCCGGACAAAGAAACAACCACTATCGCCAATAGGTGAAGCTCGCACTCTCCACTGACAGTTTGGTACCCAACATTTCACATCCAACACTGTTTTCGATGAAGCCACAACATCGAAGTCAAACCTTTGTAAAACGGAAAGAATCTTACGTCACGAGTTCTTTTTTTGATGAGTACCGTTGCCCAACAGCCAATTCTAGTGCTGACATTTCTATGTCCAAATACTCAGCTTTCAAGTCCAACTCCATTGTTTTCCCCGAGATGTTTTTCTTCTCTTCTTCCTTTGATTTCCTATGAACACTGATATAATCTTCATCTGAGCTTGCACCATCCATATCATCGCAATAGTCGAATCTGAAATCCGCATCTTCGTCGTCAACATGTTCAATTTCGTGTTTCACATTTTCTGGCACATGCTCGGTGTTTAGTCCACCTCTACTAAACCTTGGATCAACTACACTACCCTTATGATCAACCCTATTGGACCAAGGGTCAACTCTGCTAGACCAAGGGTAAACTCTATTTGACCAAGGATCAACTCTATTATACGACGCATCATAGTTCTCCCACTTACAATGGAATTTTCCGTCACTATTACCTTCTTCAGGGAAACTCGCTGAAATACGAGATCTAGTGGAAATCTCTACACATAGACGAATTGCTTCTTTACGAAATTGTTGCACAAACACTTGCAATTGTCTTTCGTTACTTACAAAAATAGGGGGAGTATCTGGTGGTAGTGAATGAATGACTACATTTGACATTTAGCATAATTTTACCTCATGACTTTGTTGATTCAAACCGAAATCGGCATACACCATCCCTAGAAATTCATCGAACCTTGTATCATCACCAATGCTTATGATCCGACAGCCGTAAAACTGGTCCACAGAAAAACTCCATCGACTTTCTTTAAAACTCCAACTCCCTCAAACCAAAATGATTTGATCCATAGATCTAAACACTAAAGGCCAATAAACTCTATAATGAAGGAGCTTAAATGAAGTAAAGGAGCTTAAAGGAAGCTCCAATGGCATTGGCGTCATTTATCAAGGAAGATGTTAGGTGAGCGGCATGTGTTCTAATAAATGAGGGGTAAATTTGTAACTTCAACTCTACTACGTAGTCTAGGTTTTCACCATCAATTCTACTACAAAGATCATTAACTCTACTACGTAGAGACTTCAACTCTACTGTACACTGCTTTTTCATACATTTTAACTCTATTAAAGTAGAGTTTAACTCTACCAAGATATGATTAACTCTATCNAGTAGAGTTTAACTCTACCAAGATATGATTAACTCTATCACGTTGACTCAATTAGTTTAGTAGAGTTGATAAAGCGGGAAAATTCACTCTACTACGCAGAGAATTCAACTCTACTATACACTGCTTTTTCATACATTTCAACTCTATTAAAGCAGAGTTTAACTCTACCAAGATATGATTAACTCTATCACGTTGACTCAATTAGTTTAGTAGA
>OVAX01000262.1:47723-97747 GCA_900406405.1 Lepidium africanum | reverse complement strand
TTTGGGTTTTCTGACCCAAGTAAGAGAAGTACTCATGTCCAGGCACATCAACGAGCTGCTTGACATTGGCATTGTAGATTACGAGACCAAACTGGTTTAATTCTAGTTGAACCTTATCAAACACCTCCTTCTTAAACTCCTTTGTTCCTTCGTATCCATAAAATCAAACAACAAAACTCTATTAACAGATTTTCCACATAATGTATCTAGACAACTGTATAAAGTAATTCATGTAGTTTACGTTTCTAATGAACAGAGAGAACTTCTTAAGCCAATCAATATCACCAATTAGAACAAGAAACAGAGCGATACGTCTTCAACATACTCAAAACCCTAAGAAAACTTGTTATATAAAACCCTAAGCACTTGAAAAAAGATTCCTAAGAAACGTTTACCTTTGAAGATTTGTTCCATAGTCATAGAAGCAGCAAGAACACGAGTCTCTCCTTCGATAACACCTTCAACAAGTTCCTTAACATGATTCGAATTTTGATCGTGAGGAGAAAGAAGCTTAGCGTAAAGAATAAGCGCTTCATCGTCATTGACGCGAGGTCCGATGGTGAAAACTGCAGGGAGAACGAAAGGAAGCTTCTCTGAACTCATGGCTTGAACTTGGAAAGTGTAGTTCACCGGAGAAACGTCGAAGACGGTACAAGATTGCCATGGAAACACCCAAGATTTCTTCGCAAGCTTGATGTCATCGATCCCTGCACCGGTGATCGCCAAATACTGTGATGCTCTTGCAACTTTATACATCTCTGCGTTCAAATTTAGGGTTAAGGTTTTGGATTTGGTGTTGTAAAAGGTTTGTTTCTAAGACTTTGAGTTCCTAAGGAATGGATTATATATAGCCGTTTAAAAAGACCTAGTTTCCAGTTCCTTTTTTCTTGGGAGATAAGAATTATCAATAACAAAAACAAAATTAAACGAGATCAACTATATTATTAAATTAGAGAAGCCATTCCTATTGGCAGCTAATAACTAATTAATGAATGATTTGATTTGATATGTAATCTTTTTCTTGAAAACATCTAATTTCATTTATGAATTATCTCTGTTTTATGATATATTTCTTTTGAGTTAAAATCAGAGATATTTTAGATTTGTTATTATCGTTGGTTGATAGCTAAATATAATTGGTAAATCATTCAATCATGTTCAGAGTATTATTCCTGTTTCTAATGAACATTATAGTTCGTCTTGCTGAGGTCATCATTCTATAAATCTCAACATTATTTTTAATTTGAAATTTCATTATCATGTAGACACAATTATAATAAGATATGACAGTTACATGAAGATAATAATTGTTACAAGAAGTTAAGGATAAAAAAGATTAATTGAATATTATCATGTCAAATATCATGATAATATTATTTTTAACAAGAATTCGAAAAAGAAATAGATAAATTCGGAGGAAGATCTTCTCAAGAAGAAAATAATAGGTTATAGCAAAATAAAAAAGCAATCTAAAAACGACTTCCTTCTCCCTTCCGGCGCCGGTTCTGGGCCTCCGTCGCCGGTGACCCTAATGGCCAAGTCCAAAAAAGCATCCCCTCTCAAATCCTCTCAGAAAGGACCTCTTGTCTTTGTCTCATCTTCCTCAGCTTCCCCTGCTTATTCCTCCTCGTTTGCTCTTCCACCAAAGACATCTCAGGTGGCTATCTCTTCAAATCTACCTCCGACGGCTTCCTCTCCGCCTCCTCCGATGGCAACTCAGGCTCTAGATGCAAATTTGGTTGCTGCCAAAATTAGTGAAGCTGATTCTTCAAAAATATTTGCACCTACTCAAGATTTGACCTCCTCGCAAGCTCTTCCTGTTTCAGCTGCAACTCCTCCATGGAATCCTCAGCTCCTCACTCTCTTCAGTCAGGAAACTCTACATGGGATGATTTAGTTTCTGGTAAAGGTGCTCAAATGCAGAAGAAAGGTACTCCTTTCACTTTGGCATCTGGTGAGTTATGTATTCAGATACCTGACGAGGTTATCACCAAGAACCGTCACCGGTTTCAGAACTTTATCATAGGCCAATTCCATGGTAATGCCTCGTCTCCGGGTGTCCTTCACGCTATTGCAAATGGTATATGGAGCAGGAATCTTAGAGATATTACTGTTACCAAGATTTTCGACAACTCTTTCTTGATTCGCATACTATCTTCAATGACAAGGAAAAGAGTCCTTGCCCAAGGTATGTTGCATATTGAGAAGCAGTCGATGTTTGTAGCACCCTGGGAACCTGGACTCAACCCTGGGTACATGTTCTTACAGCAGCACCAGTGTGGTTGGAATTCCGAGGAGTTCCAGCGCAATACTTCTTTGTTGAAGCGCTTGAACACATAGTTGGTATGGTGGGGAAACCATTACACTTTCATCCTAATACTCTAAACATGACTGATATGATGGTAGCAAAGGTCTCACGGTCGTTGATCCTTCATAGCCTCTTCCTGAAGCCGTGAATGTTCGATTCTCAAATGGTTATCTTCGCAGAATTTAAATTTTCTGCATTTGGCTCCCTCATACTTGTGATTACTGTAAGGCTGTAGGTCACACTCAGAAAAGATGTCCCCCAGCTCTAATCTCTTACTCCAATTGTAAATCCTTAATTCACGTGACAGAAGAGTGCCCTCGGTTGAAGAAAGGCTCAACAAAGTTCAAGAAAACTGTAGTGAAAAAGTATGTTCCTAAAGAGAAGACTAATGTTACATCTGCGGTAGACACACCTTTAGTTGTTGCTCCTACTACTGTTCGTGCCAACTCCACAGCACCTGTACTAAACCTTCCATCAGACCCTTTCCAGGCGGTCGATAAGGCCAAAGAAGTGCCTTTACCCGTCAGCTATTCCCAAACAAAAACCTCTGCGCATTACAGAAGGGACTCGTGTGCTTCCAAAAAGTTTGGTTGTACCTTCAGATTTCTTCAAAAAAGTTAAAGGCAAGGAATGTGCTCCTCCCTCTTCCTCGGATTCAGACTCAAACTCAGTTGATTCTTATTATTCTGGGGATTACTCGGCTGATAGTAATGCGGAGTTCACAAAAGTGATTTCCTCCAGGCAGAAAAAGCTTCTCTCTCGATTAAAGGGAAATAGGGCTAAGGCCCATCCTAACTAATATATCTTATGAAGATGGACCTATTTTGCTGGAACACTAGAGGTTTCAACTCACCAGTTAAGCAGGGAGGCTTCAAAAAGTGGTACAAGTAGCTTAATGCTCCTTTTGGCTGTATCATTGAGACTAAGGTCAAATTAACAACTATGTGCGTATTAGGCAATCCACCTTCCCTAATAAATTTTTTGCGGATAATTATGATTTCAGCGAGCTTGGTAGAATCTGGATTTTTTGGGATCTTTCAATCTCTGTTTTAGTATACTTTAAATCTGACCAAGCCATTAGTTGTACAGTTCAGTATCATGGAATAAAGTAGGAGTTTATTGCTACGTTCATTTATGCTGTTAATTGCAAGACTAGTAGAAAACAACTTTGGAAGGACCTTGTTGTTATCCATACAGGTCCTATAGCTTCTGGTAAAGCGTGTATTGTTATTGAAGACTTCAATCAAGCCTTAAATCCATATGATGCTAATGGAAATAGTTTCAGATTAACGAGTGGAATGAGAGATTTTCGCAAATGCTTGCATTAATCTCATCTTTTTGATCTCACCAATCGAGGTAATCACCTAACTTGGTAAAACAATCAAGACAACAACCTTATAGTTAAGAAGCTGGATCGTATCTTGGTGAATGAAGGTTAGTTAAGGCGTTTCCCTATGTCATTTGGGGAATTTGGTAGTCCTAACATCTCTGATCACTGCCCAGCTATAGTGTATTTTGCTTCTTTTTAACGCCCATCTAATCAACCTTTCCGATGTTCGAATTTCATAACACTAGACCAGGATTTTCTGCCTAAGATCCATGAAGCCTGGGAGGAAATCCAAGTGGTAAGAACAGAGCTGTTCTGTTTTGTCAAAAATTGAAAGCTATGAAGAGAGTCTTGAAATCCATAAATCGCAGACATTATTCAAACTTGGAGCTAAGAGTGGAAGAAGCATTATCAGACCTTACTTCAGCCCAAACTAATCTCCTAATCTCTCCTTCTCCTGCTGCAGCAACTATTGAAAAATTAGCTTACAAGACATGGTTTGATCTTGCAATTGCTGAAGAGAGGTACCTACAGCAGAAGTCTAGGGTCTTTTGGTTAAAAATGGGGGATCTTAACTCTACGTATTTCCACTGTATGATGTCCGTTAGACGCTCGACAAACCAGATTCACTACCTTATGACAAATGAAGACGCTAGACTTGATCAGCCACAAGATATTCAAGGACATTGTGTGAGTTTCTTCTCTGATTTATTAGGTAAAGCTCCACCTCCGCTGGAGAGTAGTAAGCTATCCAAAATAACTGAGCTTACTAGTTTCACATGCACTCAATCTATGTGTGAAATGCTTGCTGCTCTTGTTTTAGATGAAGAGATTAAGGAAATCATTTTTGCTCTGCCTCGTAACAAGTCACCAGGATCGGATGGGTTTACAACTGAATTCTTCATTCGGTCTTGGAATATTATCGGTGAGGAATTCATTAGAGCAGTTCAAGAATTTTTCACTAAGGGTCAGATGCTTAAACAGATCAATGCCACCGCAATTACATTGGTGCCAAAGAAAATCTCAGCAGATCGTATCACTGACTTTAGACCAATTTCTTGCTGCAATGTTACATATAAAGTGATAGCAAAGATTTTGGCAAAACGTCTGCAGATTATCCTGCCACAAATGATTAGCAACTCACAATCTGCTTTTATTAAGAGTCGTTTATTGGTCGAGAATGTTTTATTAGCATCAAAGATGGTTCAAGGGTTCAGCCAAAAGCATATCAAAAAGCGTGGGTTGCTAAAGGTTGACTTGAAAAAGGCGACATGGTGAATTCGGAATTCATCTTGGAAACTCTTAAAGCAACAAGTTTTCCTCCAATTTTTGTGAAATGGATTAAGGAATGTCTCACTACAACTTCATTCTCAATTTTGGTAAATGGTGATTTATGTGGTTTCTTCAATGGAGCTCGAGGACTTAGGCAAGGAGACCCTTTGTCCTTTTCTCTCTTTGTCATAGCAATGGAAACATTGGGAAATTCTGACATCGGCCTTTGCAGCAAAGTCTATTGGTTTCCACCCTCTTGCTAAATCTTCGAAACTCTCACACTTGGCCTTCGCAGACGATCTTTTGTTGTTCTTTGATGGTACTGCCAGTTCGTTGTAGGGCATAACTGCAATTCTGGAGGAGTTTCAGGCACTATCAGGTCTCATTATGAACAAGGATAAAACTTCCCTCTTTACGGCTGGTTTGAACCGTATGGAATCTGCCTTACTCTCAGTGTTTGGATTCCAACCTGGTTCTCTTCCTGTCTGTTACCTTGGACTTCCTCTTATAAGCAGGAAACTAAGGAAAGCAGATTATTCCCCACTCATTGATTCTATCACAGCTAAGTTCAACTTCTGGGCTTTAAGAGTATCTCTTTTGTGGGTAGATTACAGCTTCTAAATTCGGTAAATTTCAGCTACCTCAATTTCTGGTTTTCTGCTTTTGTGCTCCCTAAAGGCTGCATCAAACATATTGAACACCTTTGTGGAAAATTCCTTTGTACTGACTCTTTAGCGAGTCACACAGCTGCTAAAGTTTCTTGGCATACTCTCACCTTACCAAAAACTGAAGGAGGTCTTGGTTTAAGAAATTTATTGGTTTGGAATAAAACTCTCTCCCTCAGATTAATTTGGAAGCTTTTCATTGACTGTGGCTCATTGTGGGTAGCCTGGGTGAAGAATAAATGGCTCAAAAAAGCATTGTTCTGGTCTATAAAGGAAGGCAACAATGCTTCATGGCTATGGAAAATGCTCCTTAACCTCAGACCTTTGGCAAAGAAATTTATTCCTTGCTCAGTTCAAAATGGAAAGTCTGCGAGCTTTTGGTTTGATAGTTGGACGTCTTTAGGCCCTCTAATTGACTACATGGGTCCATCTGGTCCTAGGCAAATTGGGTTACCAATTGAAAGTTTTGTGGCGGATGCGTGTAGTGATTCTTCCTGGCTACTTCCTTCACCTCAATCACGTGCACCTCTAATTTCTGATTTGAAGCTGATCTTGCTAAATACTAGGCCTCCAAACAGCTCCTTGGGTGATGATAAGTTTCTCTGGAAAGTAAAGGATATTAGAATTAATACTTATCACTCTGCCTTAACGTTTCAGGAGCTCAGACTTGTAGCAACAAGTGTGCAATGGTTTAATGTAGTATGGTTTAAAGGGTATATTCCTAAATTTGTTCATGTTTTGGATAGCCACTCTAGATAGACTTCCTATGAAGGCCAAATTGTATCGCTGGGGTTTAACTACATTGGATGTCTGCTATACCTGCAGCCTTGTTATTGAAACAAGGGATCACCTCCTAATATCTTGTGATTATAGCTCGCAGATTTTGAGACAAATTGAGAGAAATTTAGGCCTAAACACGCTCAGACTTGCGAATTGGGAGGACATTATCAATATAATGCTTCAAGGGACAAGGAAGCAGAGGCTTCTCTTCTGCATTGTCATTCAAGTGACCATTTACCACATTTGGAGAGAAAGGAACCTTAGGTTCCATACAAGTACTTCAAGACCTGTTTCTGAGGTCTTCAAAGCAATTGACCGCACTATTAGAGACATCATTCTTTCTAGACTTGACCGTAAAAGATACTCTACCTTGCTTAGTCTTTGGTTTAAGTTTGTCTTGATTGTTTGCATCCAGCTAGTGATATCTCCTAGTTGCGTTCTTTAATCCAGTTCTTGTAACTAAACAGTTTATTTGATATATAAATTCACATTATTATCAAAAAAAATACATAATAGGTTATATAAAGTGTAAGTGGTAGAGTCAAGATTTTAAATCTCTAGGGATAAAAAAAATCATAAAAGCATAGAAATTCAATCTTGAGAAATTGTCATTACAAATAATTATACTAAAACCATATTATATGTTCGCTCATATTCTAAAATTTTTGTATAGTTTCAATGTGAAGTTTTTTAAAACAAACTACAATCACTACAAAATGTATAAGCAATATGATTACATGAATTACACAACATGTGGAATCATAATCGATAAACCAAAGGATAAGATATACTCCCTCCGTTTCATATTATTTGTTATTTATAGACTAATTTTTTTGTTTCATTTTAGTTGTCATTCTCTTTCCAATGTAATTTTTAATGCAAAATTATTTCATTTGCCCCTAATTAAATAAATAAAATATTAAATGGTTTGGAATTCTAATAGTCAAATAAGGGCATAAAAGAACATTTACATATTTTCTTAATATGTGTGCAAAACTCTAGAATGACAACTAAAATGAAACGAAAGGAGTATACATTTTGTGTCTCCACCACAACATGAACACCAAGAATTTTGAAACTAGTAAATTTTTAATCATGTTACACATTATATCAAGATGTTGATCACGAGATTTGCATTCCACAAAAGTAAAGTCATTATGATAAAACTTAACTAATCTCATCAACCATGACTTATCAAACTTTTGGAAAACATGTGAGACCCAAATCTGAAATTGTGAACCAAATTCGTGGCCCATAAAGCCCATTAAGAGTGATAATTTAAATTTAAAGTAAGGGAAAATTTGTTGAGGAAATAAAAAAGAGATAAGATCATCTCAACCATATACCTAAGCCTTGATTGGTAGAGCTTTTTGTTGAGCATAATGCTCTTGTAAGAACCAATCACATTTAAGGAATTTAAAATAGACAAATATGATTGGTTCATAAAAGAGCATTATGCTCAACAAAAAGCCTTACCAATCAAGGTCCTAGTTTTCACCATATCTCTCTTATGTCCTTTTATTTTCCATGCTGCCTAAGCTCCTTTCTCTCCTCATGTGTCCAATCTCGAAATCTCAAGTCATGATCTCCATTGCCGAATTCATAGAGCCACTTACCGAATCCTCAATCAGGTAAGAAACCAGTCCGATTTGTTTACTTTTGGGGGCCATAACTATTTGATCAGTAATCCTCTGATTGTAATTTTCTAAGGTCTAGAAAGATTTCTCTCAAGATTCTTTTGTTTCAAACCGATCGTCGATCAGAGTTGTGTCGAAGGAGATACGTTCAGTTTAAGATAAGAGGTTGAATCCATTCTCTATTTAAGACTTAGATAATTTCTCAAATTTGTTTTATATGAATCTGTGTTCAATTTGGCATGTTTAAGGACAATTTTCGAATAGATTTGTGCAAGGAAAACTAAATCGAAGTTAGTTTTAGATAGAGAACATACCCAAGAAGCCAATAGAACCATGAGAACTTTGGATAGGTAAGATCTGACATATATTTGCGTTGCTTGCTCTCCAAGAATCATCTATGTATATGTTTGATGAACCCTAGTCTGTCTGGTTGCTTGTGTGTGAAGGTATCGATTGTGCAAGTTGTTTGGGCTTGTTTTACTATGTTTTTAGTCAATTTTTAGTCCAATCAAGGTGAGTACGTGAGCTGCGAGTATTATTGTTTTGGTTTATTTAGGATTAGTTTATTTAGATATTAAAATATTTTAATATATATATATAAATACTATATTGTTTAGATAATAGTTTTAGGGATTTTGTGATTGTTTGAAAATAGGATAGTTGTTTAAGTTATGACACATAATAAATAAATACTTTTAAATGTTTGTGTTATGACATCTCGTGAGAGATGATATATATTTAAATGTTTAAAGTAAGAGAAAAGAAAATACTTAAGAGAATGTTTAGAGCATTCTCTTAAAGAGTGGTGACACGGAAGAAATAATTGGCTATGGACCAACAATTACGCGGAAAAGAGACAAATGGTCTAAAGTGGTCTGACGGGAATGCTTTAGCCCAAAAACTGGTGACGGGCTAGGGAGGATCAAGTTATGGATTGTGGTCTCCCAACAAAGGGCTCTGAAACCATCTAGAGGATGGTTGAGCTGATGTGTGTAGAGTTAGCTGCTACAGGCGGACCGACATGTTTGGTACAACTCGTTGAAAAACACGAGTTGTATATGTTTGCTTTCTTTGATTATGATAGACTTGCTTTAATTAGGCTACATCTTTAAGCTTCAGTAGGCAAAAGTAATCTCATCACTGAGTATTTATATTCCTCCTTTTTTTCCATATTAGATCGAGATTCGTGAGTAACTAATTCGAGTATCCCATTTTATTTGAAGTTATCTTTTTGGGGTTTTATTAATGATATTTTTTGGTTATTTTTTTATTTTAATATTTTAATATTTTTAATAAATAAATTTATGTAATACTTGGAACCTTATTTGAATGAAATGAAATAAAGTATTTATTTGACATTAAGTAACATGTTGTCTCAAAAATTGGGAGACGGGTGTTACAAAGAAGCTGGCAGATTTAGAATTGCTAAGCAAACAAGTAATTTTGATTTTACCTTATTAAAACGCTCATTGAATTCTTGACGTTGCATGTCTAAGATTGTGTAAAAAAAATCAACCTTCTAGTGATGCAAGTTGGTTATGTTGGAATTTTTGCTTGATCTTTTTGAATCAACAAATTCTTCATCCATATTAAAAATTTCACTTATTTTATTTAACTCCTTGAAATACCAAACTTTAGTAAAAAAATTATCTCATCCATCATTTCTAACTATATGCAATTGTTGCTTAGTAGATTTCAGAAATGAAATAGTGTTCAAGATATCTTGATCTTGTCTTTGTAGAGCTTTTGATAAATTATAAGTGAGTTTCAAAATAATCACATTAATTATAGATAGAAAACAAAATCAAAAGTGTGGAAAGTATTTGAGAAGTCCATATGTTTGCCGTCTTTTGGTGGTATATGTGTCTACATCCCAAATATATTCAATAACTACAATGATTAATGAATGTGTCTCAACAAGTCGTAATTAAGTCTTGTAGTATGAATATCAAAGGATATTTCCATGTTTTTGAAGTGAAATCTCTTAATTTCACCGTTACTAATTTCTTCTTCAACTTTTTGTGATGGCTTTCTCGAATTAATATTTTTTTCGTTGTCTGTATGAAATTCCAACCACATTCAATAGAATATAAATCATGTCAAAAAATTTCCAACCTTAAAATATTTTTTTGTTACCACCACAACAACCAATTGAAGTTGATGAGCAAAATAGTGAACATAATATGCATAACTACTTTCTTTCAAAATCAATGACCTCATTAGATTGAATTCTCCTTTCATATTGCTTGCTCTATCGTAACCTTTTCCTCATACCTTTTTCAAATTCGATCCATGTTTGGCAAATAGAGAAACAATATCATCCTTCAGAGACAAAGAAGATGTCTCTTTCACATGACTAATGCCAATAAATCATTCTTTTAGTATCCCATAATTATCAAAAAAAAAAAAAATCATTGACATTTGCTCTTTACCTGAAACATCAAAAGATTCATCAACCAAAAAAACATCATTATCAATATTTTGGATATTTGATTTAGTTACTACTGCAAAGCAATGCACAATATTTTTTTTAATTAGAGGAGATGTCATCTAATTATTTATAAAACATTTTTCAACACAATTTTTTTTACATATACATTATGAACAGTTTTATATCTGAGAAACTCTAGTAAATTATATTTTTTTGTTGAATCATTTAACTCATCATGTCCATGAAAAGGTAACTCTAAATGTAACAAGTGTCTAGAAACATCAAATGAAGCACTCAACATAATTCGATACTCATTTTTCACAACATTAGTTTGCTTATGTAATGTATGTATGATAGACATGACCTTACTTCATCAAATTTTCACATTTATTTTTGGCATTGCTGTGAAAACGAGTAAGGTCCTCTATTTGCTTACTGAACTCATAGGTCTTATTCCAACTAAAATAACCAATCGACACAAAGAATCACTTCCACCTTGTATTGATCTCTAAAAAGATAATAACACAAGTAAAAAATTTTATCCTTTTCCACATTATACTCAAACCAATCACCGTATTGTGGATTAAAAAGCTGAAAATCACCACATATTGGTCTTTGTTTAAATTATGACCATGAGGTTGACAAAATCCTTGCATAATGCAGAGGGTGGTTGTTGGGAATGTCCTAAAATTATTCGTACTTTCTTTTGACGGAGTTATATAATCGAGTTTTTATAATCGTAATATATTAGCTGGTTATAATGTTTTGCTATAAATCAATTGTACTCTATGAATTGAGAATTCATTACTAATATTATATGATTCTATAAAGTCACACACCTAAGTAAATTGGATAAAACGTTTATGGGTTTAATGATACAACATCATGTACACATTTGTGTATATATGTTATAACGTGAGCTTAATACAAAGAGAGTAATTGTTACTCTTCCATATTTAACTTACATGTGTTAATTGGGCTAGAGCCCGTTACTACTACTACTTAATGTGATTAAGTTATGGCCGCTGTTTCACATATAAGTTATATAAAAACCAATAATGTATTGAGTCAGGTCACACAAGACACTCGCCTAAACCCTAAAACCTATGTGACGAATGGTTCGTTAAGACAAGAAGAGATATCAATCTCAACGGCACTAGCATCCCGTTAAAAGAATCTCGATTCAGTCATTTAGTCATTTGTTCCACTGCAAAACTTCAAGGTATACTCTAAACTTTAAGATTCGGTTGTAATTCAGTATTTGCATGAGATCATGTTTGATTCTTACTCGTTGATTGCTTAATGTTGCAAAACTAGTTCGTTTTCTTACAAAGATATATATAAGCTTAATTAACCTATTGATCGACCTTTCTTGTAGATCAAAAGACTGAGAAGATAAGGCTCTGCTACATGATTGATGTAACACTCGTCTCCCAACTTTATGGTTCATATTACACAATAACAAACGTTACTTGCAGGACAAGCCACACAATTTCAGATCAGATCTTATCTAGATCTGAAAATCCGATTATCTTTTTGGCTTTGTGTCCTTTATCCAAAACCAACAAGAATCTGGCTTTCCTTACTCATATATTGTCAAAAAAGTGCCCCTAACATGCCAAGTCGAAAACATCTATCAGACAACAATTCCAAAAATTCTACTAAATCTGGAAGCATAAACTGATTCGACACCTTACCTTAAACACGACATATCTTACTCAATACAACTCGGAGCGACGAACGGTTTGAAGCTACTGACTTCTGCAAATAAGATATATCCAGATCTTCAAAATTTACGACTAGATTACGAGTTATCAAATCATGGTTTGCCACGAAAGTAGGCAAGTCATGCTGGTTTTCTTACCTGTATAAGTCTCCGGTGTGTGGCTCTAAAGACTCAGGCGACATAGTGATTTGCTTTAGGTTTCGAGATTGAAAACTTGGTAAAAGAAAGGAACTTAAGCTGCATGGAAATAAGAGGAAAGAAAATAGATAAGACTAAGGAAGGTGTATTGGAAGTAGAATTTCAGGAGATTTTGGTTTTTCTTTAAAATCACATATTATTCAACTGATGATTCTTAAATGTCTTATAAAATCTTGTGTTATTGAACCCGGAATTTATATGAAATCACTTAAAATATTCTAAAGCCTTTTGTTATTCAATCAACCATTAGTCAAAATCATATCAAGTCATTTTGAGAATTTTCGATTATTCAAAAATTAATTGTTATTCAATCAAACCATTATTCAAAAGTTAACCCTTTTTTTTATTTAGAATTTTCGATCTGATTTTGAGAGATTGTGAACTTTTTTTTAGTTGAAAAATTAAAGATACAAATTTCACCTTATAAGGTGTGATTTCAACTCAAAAAGAAGAAAACAAAAAAAAGGGAGAAACTTTTTACACGAAGAAATATTTGGACCTCATCCTAATTCCATCCAAAATCACATTTAACTATCTAATTTCCCCCCCCAAACAAACATTAAAAGTAATAATTACACCCGAAATTGTTAATGAAAGTTCTAATTGCACATATTTGATTAATTACGGTATCAAGGTGTATATTACCAGTAACTAAACCATAAGATTTAGAATAATAAACCAATATAAACCAATTTAAGGATCCGATTAGTAAACCCAGAAACAAAAAAAAAATTAAAAACTCGTGAAAAGGAGAAGCGATTGTCGTATCTTATGCCCTAGATTTTCTGATCGAAAATTTCTTCTGGTTTTCATGGATTCGTTGGCTTTAGTGAGTAGAGATGAAGAAATTGATAGCCATGGTGAAGAAGAAAATGAGTATGATGATGAAGAAGCTGCAGAACGAGATGCTTTTCGAATTGAGAGAGATGTTATCGAGTTTGAGGATGAGCCACAAATCCGACACAATGTATTCATTGACAGCGACGGTGAAGAAGATTTCACAACTAATAGGCAACAAAATCATGACTACAACCCTCATGAAACAAGAATATTGGAAGAAGGCATGGCGTTCTTCAATGGTGTGGAGTTTAAAGAAGCAGTTGCGCTTTATGCAACTAAAACTGGAAGGAACCTGAAACAATACAGGTATGATAAGACAAAAATAGGGTTTAGATGTGTTGGGGGTAGAGAATGCAATTGGAGGGTATATTGTTCTAGGAACGGGAATTCAAGTGACTGGATAATTAGGCTTTGAACAACGTGCACTGTTGTGAACCGAATGGAGCATGTGAGATGATTAAGGTACCTATGATAGCTAGGTTGTTTGTTGATAAAATCAGAGCAGAAACAGAGTATTACATGCCCTTGAAGATTGAAGAAATGATAAGAGAGAAGTGGAAGATCAAAGTTTCCAGGCCTCAATGCCAAGCTGCAAGAAATAAAGCATTAAAGAGTATGAGATGCAGTTTTCTCGGCTTCGAGATTATGCAGCTGAAATCTTGATGTCGAACCCAGATTCAAGTGTTGAAATTGAGACCACCAGAAATGAGTTTGGGCAAGATGAGTTTAACAGATTTTATGTCTGTTTTGATGTTCTTAGGAAGACTTGGACAGAAACTTGTAGGCCATTGATAGGAGTAGACGGTTGTTTCTTGAGGGGAAAAATAAAAGGTATATTATTGGTGGTGGCTTTAGGTAGAGATGCAAACAATTGTATATATCCTATAGCATGGGGGTGTGTTCAAGTGGAGAACATAGAAAACTGGATTTGGTTTCTGCATAAAATAAAAGAAGATCTGCATCTCATGGATGGTGATGGATTTATATTGATTTCCGATCGACAAAAGGTGAGTATTTCATTGTATAATCTGGTTTTATCTTTGTTTATAGTCTGATGGTTTTATATTGGTTGTCTGTTTGCTTGTTTTGATTATGTTTGTAATTGTTTATAAACGTATAGTTTTTTTTATGTCTTGATTCTAGTAATTTTATTATATAGTTTTCCTTTACCATCCCATGTGAGGGTCATAAGTCTTTGTTTATTATGATGTTGTCTTTCTTTATAATAGTCATTTATCTTTGTGTTTTTATCTTGGGCTGTGTCGTGTGTCATGTGTCTTTGTCTTTTTATCTTTGTGTCGTGTGTCATGTGGGTCATGTGTCTTTGTGTTTTTATCTTTGTGTCGTGTGTCATGTGGGTCATGTGTCTTTGTGTTTTTGTCTTTGGATTCGATTATTATACTGTTCTATTCTTCTTTTGTATTGTTCTGTATTTTGTTACTCGTGCTGCACAAATGTTCATGTCGACTAATTTCTTTTGTGATGTATCTTTCAGGGTCTCATTCGTGCTGCACAACTGGAGCTTCCAAAAATCGAGCATAGAATGTGTGTGCGACACATATATGCAAACTTGAAGAAAACTCATTCCAAGAAGACTTCTTTGAAAATGCTGATTTGGAACTTATCATGGGCTTACAACGAATCTGATTTTGCTAACCGTCTACAGCAGATAAATACCTACGACGCAGCCCTTTATGAAGATGTGCTGAAGCAACATCCAAGGAATTGGTGTAGAGCTTTTTTCAAGCTTGGGACCTATTGTGAAGACGTGGAGAATAATTCCGTGGAGTCTTTTAATGCTTCGATTGTAAAAGCAAGAGAGAAACCGTTGGTCCCAATGTTAGAGACAATCAGAAGGCTAGCAATGGTACGTATTGTGAAACGTTATAGCTCAGCTCTAAACCACGGTGGCATCTGTACTCCTTACGTCTCTGAATTTTTAGCAACTGAGCATGAAAAGGCTGCTGAATGTAGAGTTCTGAATAGCACTAATGGCATGTTTGAAGTGTTAAGTGGTTGGAATTCTCATCGGGTTAATTTGGAGAGAAGAACATGCACTTGTAGGAAATTCGATCTTTGTGGAATCCCTTGTGAGCATGCTTATGCTGCGATTCTCTTTAAGAAGCTTCAACCTGAGGATTTTGTATGCCATTGGTTCCACACTCAAATGTAGAGGAAGACTTATGAAACTGGTCTAACTCCATTACGAAGTCCAGCTTTTTGGCCATCAAGTGAAAATATTCATGAGCCTCCACCAAAGTCTATGCCTGGCCGAAAGAAGAAAACTGCAAAGGCTAAACGCAAGAAAGGAGTGAATGAATCTCCATCAAAGAAGAAACACCAATCGATGAGAGTAATGCACTGCAGCATTTGTGGAGAAATAGCTCGTCAGCCCTTCAAAGTTTGAAACTTGTTTGACTGGAGAAGAACACACAAAGGTTATCTCTTAGTCGATGGTGGATTCTTGTCAAGCCAGATTCATACAAATGTGTTATCCAAAAAAACTTATCAAGTACATATATGTGTGTGTTTACATCTTAATTGGTGAAAAAGTTGATGCATCTAATCTGAAGCGTATATGAAATTTTTGGAGTCAGAGAAAACACATGAACATATATGATTGGCTTTTTCATTTTTCCACTTTTTCATTTTTGAAGTCAAGCTTTTTGTGTCGATGATTCTGTATCTTGAGACATAAATCACATTAAATCTCCCAAAACTTTATTATCAAATCTTTCAAATAATTAAATCACTTGATTTTAAGAAAATAAAAAAATATCAACAAATCATTCTAAATATCCTACAAACTCAGTAAATCTTTTCAAATCACTTGAAATCTAAAATCTATCAAATCTTCCAAAAGTTTGGTTTCAATACACTCCCTAATACTATGAACAAGGTTGAGATGATTTTTCTTTTAATTGGTTTCATGGGCCACAGAAATGATTAAAAAAAAGTTGGGTCTCACAAATGATCCATGAGATCAAACAGATCAGCCTCAACAATGGTTAGGGTTTTAGAGATACTCTCTCTAGATTTTTTTTCTTTATCACAAAACTTAGGGTCTGATTAGCTAGAACTGTAGTTTGCATTTTTTGTTGTATGTTTTCTGGCTGTAAATTTATTTTGTCGTATATATTTTGGATGTAGATTTATTTTGTTATAAAATTTTATATTGTAAGATTTATAAATATTGATTCTCGTTTTTTGACTTTCTTCAGCCTAATATATTCTATAAAAAAAGTTTTTCTAGAACCATGAAAACCAAAACTAAACGTAAAAAGTAATTTTTCAAATTATAATGCTCTAAGTTTTTTTTTCTCTAAAACAACAAGTCATTGTCGATTACACTTAATTCCATTATTACAACTGCAAGGATTACAACTTGTAGAGGAAATTCTTTAAATCTAAGTAGGCTTAAACAAGTAGGCCAACAAGATATTTTCCTTTTTTTTATGATATATTTTCGTTTTCTAAAAAAATAGAATATTCCTGTGATTCTTTTTCCTTTACGTGAAAGATATGATTTAAATGAATAAATCTAAAATTAAGGAAAATTTTCTAATAAAAAATGGCACATAGGAATATCAAATTTCTTAAACAAAAGAAAACAACTAAAAATAATTCAAATAATTAGGAAATAACTCAACTAAATTCATAATTAATTAAACAAAATTAAGAAAAGTTTGGGGCACAAATGAGTATGTATTTTCGTGGCCCACATGATTGATCCTAATGCTTAGACAGCATTATCTTTATATGATTATACCCGCGTTATAACATGATATTGAATTGTTTTAATTTTTCTTAAACCATGTTCGTTTAGGTTGCTAGACTTGTGTTGATATTTTGCAATATTGTTTCGAAATATTATTTTAGAGGTCTAACATCTGAACCAAAATTGATCTGAATTAGAATAATCAAACTTGAAGAAAATACTCAAATAAATCCTAGATTTATGTATCAAAAAAAACGAACTCAAACTAAATTTTAGTTTTTTAGAGTTTGTTATTTTACTCGGACTCAAACTTAATCTATATCGAACCGAACTCTATCTGAAAAATAAAAATATATGAATAAGTATTAAACTAAAATAACCAAAACACTGCATTTGATGAACCAAACCCGACAAAATAGCAGAATGTCCTAAATATATGAATCTGGAACATCAAATCCAACCGCATACCGGAACCGAATAAATAAGCGAATTTATAACCAAAATTTTGGTTTCTTAGATTTTTTTTAATCAAATTCTTATTACTTTAGAACTATTGTATAAAAGTATATAACAAAGTTGAGTTTAATTGTATGTAAGATAGGAGAAAACTTTTATAATTTTTTTAAAATTTTGGATTATGTATTTAAAATTATACATTTATTTTATAGAGTAATAACTTGCATATAATGTAAATGTTTTGTAATATTGAAATAAGTGATTATAAAAATTAATTTCTAATATTCTTAAGTGTTTTATATTTAGGTTTGAAAACAAAATGTTGAATAATACTTATATGTCAAAGATGATTAGAAATTTATTTGTGTAGTAAAGAATTAAATTAGCAACGTGTTTTTAATAGGTGAATTTATTGTATTACTTGGGTATATGAGGAGTCAAAAGTGTGGATCAACATAATTAGTAAGAGTAATTACGTATTCATTTTTATATTTCACGTTCTAACGTTTTAACATATGTTTGGAGAAAATAAGAGTAATTACATATTTATTTTTATATCTTACGTTCTAAATTTCTAGCGTTTTAACGTACGTTTGAAAAATATTCATTTAAGGACTTTGATATTTGTATATGAATTTTTTAAATCCACTTACTTATTTGTTTTTATTTTAGTCATATAATATGTGTTTGGCATATAATTTTAGTCATATAATACTATATTGTAGTCATAGAATATTATTCTTAATTTATTATATATATATATATATATTTATGTATGCATATAACGTATCATATATATATATATATATATATGTTTTTTATTTTAGCATATGTTTTGGTTTTGTTTTTTGGAGACTTCAAAGTGTATGAATAATATTAGTTTGTAATTGAGATGTCTATTTATTTTGTGTTTGTGATTTTAAATTAATTAAATATGATAATAAAAATGTTTTATTTTTAAATGAGGTGATGACGTGGTTTCAAGATAGCATATTTAACTTTATATATATAGATATGATAATAAAAATGTTTTGTGTTTTAAATGAAGTGATGATGTGGCTTCATGAGAAGAGAGCAAATTTAACTTTATATATATAGATATGATAATAAAAATGTTTTGTGTTGTAAATGAGGTGATGATGTGGGTTCATGATGAGAAGAGAACACATTTAACTTTATATATATATATATATATATATATTATACAAATAAGGGTGTTTACATAAAATTCTAAAAAAGAATCAACAATTAAAGTTATTTTCAAACCCTAAAATTGATACTTCATAAAGAAGAATTGTGTATTTATCGAACAAGGCCAAGCGATTCCCGGTGGTGGTGATTTTCTATGGCGGCGGGCTACAGCGGAGGGGCTTCTCATCTACAAAGGAGGGGCTACAGGGGAGGTGAATCTCAAGAAGGGGCGTTTCTTTTAGGGGACTTTTGGAGGTGCATTTCAGGCGTCTTTTGCTCAAATCGGGAGGGGAATTTCGACCTTGGTCTAGATTCAGAGTGCGATCATTTGGGTTATGGTGGTAATTATCAGATCTCTCAAGTGCATTCTTTCCCTTAACCATATGGTATTTTGTTTCATTTTGAATTGACTTAGATCTTATAATCTTTGGGCTGAAATAAGAATGGCTCTTCAAGGATTTCCAAGCAGTTTTTATCTACCTGGTTTTCTTTTCTTCATTATCTGTTGATGCTTGCTCAAGGATCCCTTGAGATCTTACCTTTTTTCAAAATTTTTGTTATGAAAACCTAGAAAACTCTTTTAGACTGATTTTGGATCATTCTTTTGAGGGGAATGAAATCAATGTATGTGATAACATGACTTTCACAGTTCTTGATTTTGTCTTGATCTTGAGAAGTGAACCTATGGTAATCAGAGAAAAACTTTTTGGATTCCAAAAGTTGATACTTTCGTTATCTACAGTTTTGCTTAGACAAATTGTAACCTCGAACTTCACTCAGGAACAATGTACATTCCTTATCTTACATGAGCTTATACCATTGATTTCTGAGTTTAATCTACACAGTCTTCTTCTTACTTCCTATGAACCTAGATTTCAAATTCTTAATAGGTTCTTATGGTTTAACAAAGTGAGATGTCTTTCTGTCAATCAAATGATATTAAATTTGATGTGCAGAAAGGTTTTATATAGCATCTTTATTTTTGCCAATTGTTGTTGTTCATTGGAGGAGGTGAAGAGAGCTCTGTACAATGCTATTACGCTTAAAGGTTTCAATCCTCAAAGTAGCATTACTGTTAGTTCTCATTATCGTATAGCTTATATATCCCGAGAACAATTAACAAAATTGGGGTGGTTTTCACAAGCAATCATACTATTTTTGTGGCTTACTATACTCTCTTATGAGGTTGATATAGTGTCTCATTACTACCTAAATCACACATGTTCTTGGTTGATGGTTTTGGCCCATCACAAAGTTTGTTTTGAACAATTCTTTAACATGTTTAGATTGGAGAAACTCGAAGTAGGGCATTTAGAATTATATATGTTGACATATAGTTCCTTTGCAGACGAGACTATGAGTTTGGATTGATCTCAATTCCAACAAATTGGTGTCAGTCTATCGCGAGGAGAATGTGCCAATACAGATGTAACTATCTTTGCTATCCTGGTAAACAATACTTTCAAATCTTGTTATTCAATGGATTGTACTTTGTTCATTACTTGGAGCTTTAGCTCAGGTTTTTATCTCATGTACATGATTAAAACGGATAACTTGATTGTCATATTAGGTTCAGATTAGTGTTTAACTAATCCACCTTGGATTTATAGAATTTGGGATGTTGTTGTAGCTTTATTAATTCCGTTGTATTCAGACATTATATATAGCTTCCAAGAAGAATTAGTCTCTAAGTTTATGGCTGTGTTTAGGAATTTCGATAGAATAATCAATCGAATTTCTGATTGCATATATTTTACTTGGTTTTTTAGTCCATGTTTTGTCAATACAACTTCAGTAACTCATACTTGTTCTTATCTCCTTTGTTATTTGACACACACGATGGGAAGTTTGAATACTAATCATCTTTTATCGCTGATGATACGTGATGTTGAATTAATCTCTTCTTTTAAATTTCAAATTACATTAACATATGTAATATGGATAGGACTTAAAAGAATAAAATTTGTTAGATTTTTTCTAGAACTTTTTAGTTCAGAAATCTTATTACAGTTAATTGTGAATAATTATTCGATTTTTTCTGATTTGGTTAGGTTCACTTTCCTGATAAAGAGGAAACAAATTAACCTTAATTTTAGGTCTAGTATAAGAGACGCTTTAACGTGTTTGCAAAACGATAACACACTCTTTAAAGTTCATGAAGAGCTTGCACACAAACTGCAGAAATGTCAAGAGGCTAGGCTTGCGAAACCACCACCTGGTCTGAGTAAGCTTTTATCTAGGTCTTCAACGCCCCTTCGAGGAGTGAACTCCAAAAAGATGCTAGCTGTTACAGCAATGTCTCCTCGTACGACAGCTAAAAAAACAAGGCAAAAGAGGGGAAACCTAAGGAGCATAAGAAAGGCTCCATGACTTTTAAAATTTTTAATGTTTAAAACCTTATATTGGAATTGCCAGGGAATTGGTAATAAAATCTCTACTAGTTATCTTAGAAATATTTGGAAACAATTTAAACCTGATTTTGTATTTCTCTCAGAAACAAAGAATAATTTCCTTTTTATGGAAAAAATTCAAATTCATTTGAGTTTTAATTTATTATCTACTGTAGAACCAACAAGCTCAAGTGGTGGATTAGTTTTATTTTATTCGGATAGTTATAATGTTAATATTAACCATAAAGATAAAAATATAATAGATATACTATTCTTAAAGGACAGAAAACAGATATAACCTTTTTCTACGGGGAACCTGTCCAAAACAAACGGGCCTATGTCTAAGAGAGATTAACTCGAATAGGTATCTTACGAAATTCCCCTTGGTTAGTTATTGGTGACTTTAATGAATTATCGGGTAACCATGAAAAGCAAGGCGGCTCTTCGTGAAACACTAACTCGTTCATGGATTTTAACCAAATGATTCATGATTGTGGACTTTTCGAATTCCCAAAAATAGGAAATCCCTGGTCCTAGAGAGGGGTTAGAAACAATGGTATTATCTGGTGTGTCCTAGATAAGGCTTTTGGGAATGAAAATTGGCATGATTTATTCCCAAAATCATAAATAGAATATTTGGATATGATAGGTTCCAATCATTGTCCCATCCTTGGAAGGTTCGATGATCAGACTTTCCGACCTCATCGTCAATTTATCTTTTATAAATGATGGATAAGCAAATCTAGTTTTAAGGAAATAATTGAGAGAAGTTGGAAAAGTGTCTCTTGTCGACGATGAGTGACTTTCCTAAGCAAAATAAAATCATGCCGTCGGGAAATTTCTCACTAGAGAAGTAAAAATATCCAATATGGACGTCAGAAAATAGTAGATTTACAAAATATAGTTGAAGATTTAAAAAACTGTAACACAAATAATACAGAAAAAAATCTCGAAAGCTAATTAAAATCTCAAACAAGCTTATGCTGAAGAGGAGATGTATTGAAAACAAAAAAGCCGAAATAAATGGCTTCGGGAGGGTGATAAAAATAATAAATTCTTTCATGCTCAAACTAAACAAAGAAGAGCACGTAATCGAATAGTTGGTCTTATGACAAATAATGGTATTTTCCAGTAATGGTAATTCTTTGGTAGTTTTGGATGAACTAGAACCAAAAGTAATAGATCTCATAATAAGTTATTAATGCGAAGAGCCTCTGAACTCGAAGTTAGGACTACTCTGTTTATGATGGATCCAGGAAAAAGTCTTGGACCAGATGGTATAACAGCTATATCTTTCCAGAATTCTTGGGAAATTATCAAAGATGACCTAGTAAATTTAGTCAATAATTTTCTATCTCAGGAGTATTTTGAACAAGCTTTGAACAATACAAATATTTGTCTAATACCTAAGATTTCCATACCAACAAAGATGGCGGAATTTAGACCCATTAATTTATGTAATGTTGGTTATAAAATAATATTAAAAGTTTTGTGTCTGAGATTCAAGAATATTCTACCGTAACTAATTTCTGAGACACAATCAGCTTTTGTTGCTGAGAGACTAATCTCGGATAACATATTAATTGCTCAAGAAATGTTTCATGATCTACGTACTAATAGAGTTGTTAGAAGTAAATTCATGGCAATCAAAACTGATATAAGCAAAGCCTATGACAGAGTATAATGGAATTTTGTCGAATTTTTACTCGGTAAACTAGGATTCTGCGATAATTGGATACGATGTATTATGCATTGTATAAGTAGTGTAGAATACTCGGTATTGGTTAACGGGATTCCGGGTGAACAAATTATTCCAAATAGGGGTTTATGTCAAGGGGACCCTTTATCCCCATATATCTTTATACTTTGTACGGAATTACTCATTTCCAAACTGAAACTTGCAGAACATCGGGGCCTTATTTCGAGTATCTCAATTACTAGAACTAGTTTGAATGTTTCTCATCTTCTATTTGCAGATGATAGCTTGTTTTTTTGTAAAGCTACTAAAGAGGAAGCTTCACAAATTTAAAAAATACTTAAAGAATATGAATTCGTGTCTGGACAGCAAATTAATTTTGATAAATCGTCAATCCAATTTGGTCATGCTATACCAGAAAATCAGAAACTTGAGTTACACCAAATCCTTGAAATTTCTCAGGTGGGCGGTATGGGTAACTATTTAGGTCTCCCGGAAAATCTAGGAGGATCCAAAACTAAAGTTTTCGCTTTCGTACGTGAAAAACTCCATGAACGTATAAATAGTTGGTCCTCTAAATTTCTATCGAAAGCGGGAAAAGAGGCTTTGATTAAATCCGTCTGTATGGCATTATCAACATATGTTATGTCTTGTTATAGACACCCAAATATATGGTAGTCAAATTAAATTCAGCAATATCAAACTTTTGGTGGTTTAATTTAGAGACTTCTAAAGGTATACATTAGAAAAAATAGAAAACACTTTGTAAACCAAAATCAGAAAGCGGATTGGGTTTTAGAGCTTTGGGGGAATTTAACTCCGCACTCCTGGCTAAATAACTATGGCGATTAACTGATTTCTCTGACTCACTATTTGAAAAAGTGATGAAATGACGGTATTATAAGGACCAATGTCCATTATCGGCAAAGATGACATCAAACCCGTCTTATGGTTGGTGGAGTATAGCCTTAGATCGATCGATAGTCTCCAAGGGTATTATTTGGAAAATTGGTGATGGCAAAACTATTAAGGTGTGGAAAGATCCATGGATCCCAAATTACTTTCCTAGTCATGCAACAAGTATGACTTTTAATTTGTTTCCTGATTTGACCGTTGACCAATTCATTGACCATAGGTTAGGGACATGGAAGGAAATTTTAGTTCATCAATATTTTGACCCCGCTGATGTCCAACTAATTCTGGGTATTCCTATTCCTCGAAGGCAACAGTCAGATTATTGGGGTTGGAATTTTACTAAGACAGGTCGATATCCAGTTAAATCTGGTTATCAAACTGAAGAATCATTTTCATTACTAGAGGTTGGACAATTCGGCTCAAACTTTCAGGCCTTACGCAAAAAAATTTGGAAACTTAAATGCCCAAATAAAATACAACATTTTCTCTGGCAAGCTTTATCAGGTTGTACTGCAGTTAAACCAAATTTGAGTCAACGGGGTATAAATTACAATACCCGCTGCTCTCGTTGTGGGGCAAATAATGAAACAATTACTCATGCTCTTTTTGAATGCCCCCAGCAATTCAAACTTGGGCACTATCTTGTATTCTTTCAGCGGCTTCTGTTTTTTCAGGAGAGTCGATCTAGTATAATCTTGACTACTTATTCTGGCGAATACCAGATCAAGACGAATTCAAAATTTTCCCATGGATTATCTGGAATATTTGGAAAGCACGAAATGATCATTGCTTTTCAAATAGCGACACTGATCCTCGCAACATAATTCTTCAAGCGGAAGCTGACTATAAGGAATATTCATGGCTCGTAATGAACTCAAGGAATTTAAGACTCCTTTTGTAGTTCATACCGCTTTTAAGAAGTCTTCATTGGCTTTCCCATCCACATCTAATCAAAGCTTCACAGGCTACAAATGTCTTGTGGACTCTTCCTGGAAAAACACAGACTTTAAAACAGGTTTAGGTTGGTTATGTTTTCCAGATTAGGTGGAAGAAACACGCATGGAGGCTCAGAGTGTCAATCAGAGTCTTTCAGCCCTACATTCAGAGATCGAAGCTGTTCTTTGGGCGATGGACTCCCTCCTGACACTACATATAACAGAAGGGGAGATATCGACAGACTGTGAAACGGTTTTGAAGATCTTCAATCGTCCAGAGGAGTGGCCGACTTTTCTTTTCTACCAAGAGGAATTTGCACGGTTAAGTTCTTTATTTCTTTTTATCTCACTCTCTGTTATTCCCAGAACTTTGAACTATAAAACTGATACTCTTGCTCGTCATGTTAGAGAGACAGCTTATGGTTCCTGATGTATCTTTACCCTGTTTTGATTACTCTATTATAATATGTCATTGACAAAAAAAAATCAAAAATTAAAGAAAGCACGGAAAGAAAAAAAATACCGTTATCGTTCTACGTCGTCGGTGTTCATAAAGTCGTACCGGTTTATGTCACTAATTAATGGTAATTGTAATCTAATTGGATTGAGTATTTTTTATTGTAATGCAAAATGCAATCTTTGTTGATATGGTAGGACGAGAACATACTAATTAGTGGATCAGTGAGTCATTGTTACAATGATGTGATAAGATTAGGCAACGTGGACAGCCTTTAATTTAATATTTGTGAGTTGGTTTGGTTTAGCATAAATCTCCACACCACTTTTCGATTTCTAACCCAACGGCTAATCATCGTTTGCCAACCTGCCCACCTAATTTTGTCTTACGAACACTTTTTTTTTTTTAATGTTACTTATTTATCACTTATCACTGTTATAAGCTATTGAAATATTGAAAATTACTAATTACATTTTCCAGCTAAGATAAACTTACATAAACCAACTCCGATGTATTTATCAGATAATAAAGTTTAACACAGTGAATCAAGTCGTAATCTAGAATTATTCGATATTTAATTATAAATGCATCGTGCTATTGGATCTAACATACTCTACGCTTTTTTNTTTTAAAAAACTCTCCCCTTTTTTTTTTTTTTTTGTAACTAAGAAGTTCCACTCTACGCATTTATTGAATTTAAGTTAACTAATAAAATAATGTGTATCTTTATGGTCAACTAATAAAGTAATGTATTTTTAGTAGTCAAAAGTGATGGAAAATCTTAGAAAAAAAAACATACCTTATGGGCCTATGGAATTCAAATAATGAACGGAATTTTATCTGTAAATCGTGAATAATAATTTTCCCTTAATGGTTTATAGCTATATTAGTCATTCATTATTTTGGAATATTACTGGTCAAAAAAAATTTTCTTCTGTACATTAAATTAAAAGTTGCAAAAAATTCATTATCTAATAAATCATCTAAAATAATAAAAATTTAGTTAATTCTTATCATCAGTCATATATTTTTAGTGCTTTAGAAAAAATAATATCGTAATTAAAAATAAAATAAGTCAAAGAATTATATGTGTAACTAGTAGTTACTAACTACTTTTGTTTTTACAGCAGTTCGTTGATATATTTGTCAACATCTCAATTAATACAAAATATCTTAGTTTACACTGTATGATTAAAATAATAATTGTAGTTGTAGACGCTTTCACTTTTTCAGATAATGCAACCTTTAACGTATAACTCAACAGAAAAAAAATACATAAAACTTTAAATTATTAAAATTTCTAAATGAAATACTCAACATATATCATTTGATAATTATCCTTAACGACAAAAGAAGAAACAAAAAAAAAAGAAAGCAACCGTTTCGCTCCCGCCTTCACAGCTGTATTTCATCATTAGCCAGCGAATATTATTTGCTCCACTCACGTAACTGTCACACTTCCAAAATAACAGTCCAATCAAATACTCAATCGCTATATCACTCAACGGTCGATATGCCACGTGGTGCATAATCGCATTTAGCTTTATATATAAAGATATCTGTATATCTCCTCTCTTCTTTGTAACCATTATTAACTTCTCAAAACTCCCAAAAAAAACCCTTTTCATGGCTACGGATCAAGAGAATCTGCTTTCGGATGATTATGAAGAAACGTCCGCGTTTTGCGGGTGTGGGTATTTTCGGAGTTTCAGTGTAAATCGATGGCGAAGAGCAAACGATGAGAGTCGGAGTGGGAGTGGGTGGGGTGGTAATTTGCAGGAAGAAAGAGGAGGAAAGTGGGGAAGTGAGAAACTTAAGGGGCTAAAAGAATTTTCAGAGAAAATAGCGGGACCAAAGTGGAAAAACTTCATCAGGAGTTTTAGTAACAGCAGGAAGAAGATGAGAAGAGATGTGGATTTTACTTATGATCTTAAAAATTACAGTCTTAACTTTGATGAAGGTGGAAGCAGTGAAGATCCTTCGCCGGAGAGGTTTGTAGCTCCAGTTGTTATTAAAGTGTGATATTTTGGAAATATAATCTCTTTTTTGTATTAATTTTTTATTGATACATGTGTTAATACAAACAGACAATACAATTAGTTTCGTATTTAATCATATGATGTTCAATCGCCACTCGAAATTAGATCTCGAACGACATGACGAGGACATTCATTTTGGTTCGGTATACTTGAATTAAATAGCTTTTATTTCGTATTGAGTTTTGTTCGGTTCTAAATTTGGTTCAGTCCGGTTTACAAATATAACCTTTTAAATAACTATAACCATTATTGTAAATTTATTGTATATATAAATGTATTTAATTATATAATTGAATCTTTTACAGAATTAAGTTCACTTGGATAAAATATCAATGATATAGATATAGGCCACCGACATTAGATTATGGTGACGAAATATTTTCTTAAGAAAATAACTTGTTTTGATTCATAACCAATAGATATTCAAAACTCTAACCTACAAAAAATACAGAAAAAAAAAGAGATAAAGATGTGAGTGACGTCATGAATCACATTAAAATCACTGTCAATCAAATTAGTCCATTCTTGAAACATTGGATAAATATCGGTATACAGAGCCACTTTACGATAAAAATCAATAATTGCGTCGGACCAGTGCGTGGAGCTCCAAGAGCCACAAGCAGCACTATTGAGATTGCACAAGTCGCGGAAGGACAAGGTCATGGATCAGTCTTCTTTTGTTGTACTGTTTGGCAGGCTTTGCTCAGAAAAGTCATTATTCATAAGCTTATGTTCTCTACTTAATTCCACTTTCTTGTAGCCATAATACAAAGTTAAGTTAGAACTGAACAATTCATATGCATGCTACTAATGTACATATCTTATTACAATCGAAAGTTATTTTCTTGGCAATTTGAACACAGAAGAATAAAAAGACAGTAATGTGACTTAGAATTCTTCAATAGATCCGTTGAAGTTTTTCTTCATTTCCTTCCTATTGGTTTTTAATTTTCTAGAGTTAATTAATATAATATAATTCGATTCCTTTCTTTTTTGAATGTTAGATTTTTTCTTTATACAATTCTCAAATCTTTTGACAAAATTACAAAAACAACAAGAAATGGATAAAATTACAAAAGCGACGAAAACATAACAACAATATAAAAGACCGATACACTAGACTAACAAAATCAGATATACAACAAATGAACCAACAAAAGAAATATATAAATCATAAAAATCTGAGTTCTAGGAACTCAGCATAAGCAATCATTCACTGATACAAGCAATGATATTAGACCGATTATAACTGATCAATAAGATATATAATTCAAGCTCCTTATAGACGAACACGTTGGCAAGATTACTCGGCTCTAACTATCTTGTTTACGTGTACGAAATTCATATGTCTGTGCACAAACATTCCGTGATCGTTAGGAAGAATCTAGTCGAATACTTTTTCTGTAACTTCGAGCTAGTATCAGTCACAATCGTGATAAACTCAACAAAAGGACGAGGATAAACAATGACTAAAACAGTAACACGTGTTGTAATATTAAATTACAAAAGTACACACAACAAGCTATATTTATCAAAGATGGGGTATGTTTTGTTTTGTCATCATCTTTGATGTTTATGTTTTTACTTATCTATCAAAAACAAGCAGTGTAGGATAACAGATAAGATGGAACAAGTCTGATTTTTACGTAACATATAGGTGTGGAACAATCCAAACATATATTATATTTTGACTTATATTGCATAGCCTGAATAATACCTTAAGGTCCTTAACCAACATGATTTTTATTTTCAACCAAATTATATCTTTAAAAAACAACTTTTTCGCTAGAAGTATAAATACTATATTTTTCAGTTAGGTGATGTAGATGATATAGCTAATAGTTTTAATTAGTATATGTGCGTTTGATCTCTCCACCACACATGAAAAATTAAAACTATAGATCAAGTTTTGTTAATCCAATTATTTGATAAGAAAGTAGACTAATCAATCAAACTTTTTTATCTAAAGATTGTAATTACCAAATTTTACAACTTTACTTTTCATTTACAAAAGTACAAATTAATCATGCAGAATTATAAATAATATACAATATTATAACATGGTGAAACTAACATTTGAATCGCCTTATTTTGGATGGTATAAAGTTTAAAAGCAATTCACAAAATTATGACAAAAGAATAAATTATAAGAGTTATAAAACCTGTGCATCCCAATGTTCTCCTCTCACTATCTTATTCACAAGATAATATGATTATGTTTATCCGATGGTTCGTAATAAAACTCATGCAGACAAGCTAACAAAACAAAAACATAAAACAAAAGCCTGAATCTTTTTTTGCTTTTTGTTATCTTTTTTTTTTGGATTGTGTACTATTACTAATATATTTATGGGGCATCAATCACATAACCAAACTACGACTATGTAATTGCACAAAAAGTTACTTTCTAATACTGTCCCCTCTCTGTATAAATACCCAATTTCTTCTTCTTCTTCTCCAATAACTTAACCCCTAAACCCTGCTTATGAATCCCATCTTCTATCTCCCAATTCACGTGAAACGCTCTCTTCCACTATTGTCACCTGCATTGCTTTCATCCAAACAAATTTTGTAAGTTTTCGGGTATGTTTTTAGAGAAATAAAGTATATGTATATATACCTTTTGCGTTTGTTCTTCAAGACAGTGGAAGAAGATGGATTGCTATGCCAGTTCCTCTTTCTTTGATTTATGAACCAATTGTTTATCTGCTTTAGCTGTAAACCTGTCTCCTGCACCAACCTTGCCTTATCTTCCTCCTGCAATATCCATTATTTAGCTCATTGAACAAGTTAGGAAGAGATTTTGGGGCGAGGGAGTGAGAAAGAGAGAACTCACAGTAGGGTAAGGCCATTTCGAATGAGATTGCCACCATGCTTTGAGAACAGAGGTTGTGTCTCCAGGTAATTTTCCTGCTCTTCTTTTCCTCAGTATCTCCTCTCTTATGTCTACTATTTTCTCCTTATAACCCTTTAATTTCACCAAAACAAAGCTTCTACTTTGTTAGATCACGAACTAGTTCTATCCTTTTTTACTAGTAATTAATTTCAACGCAATATGAACCTAGCTATATGGGGCTTCTTGAAGATCAAAAGCAGAGAAGAACAAGTTGTTTGATTGATTTTGGTTATTACCTGTTTAAGTTCATGTTTGAGTTCTTGCCTTACTCGTTCCATCAAGGATCTTTCACTCTCAGTAGGAATCAGAGGACCAAAACCTAACACATCTAAGCTCCCATCGAAAAGATTAGCATCGCTCTCTACTTGTTCATCTTCATCGTCCGACATTGTTGCTCCCATTCCTTCACCGGGAGACACTCCTATTTCACCAAAGAACAACCCAAATTGTACAATGTCACACTAGAACACCTTACTTTATGAACAGATTAAAGTAACAGCTCATTATATAGTTTGTAAACAGAATAGTAAATATGAAGATTCATTGTCACCTGTTAAGCTTTGAAGAGACTGCTCAATCTCCCAACAAGCCATAACAGCTTCCATTGCATGAACACGCACGTGTTGTTGCAGTTGCTCTTTGAATGAACACAGAAGCAGCACATAATGCGTCTGTTGTTTTATATCCACATAAAACATGATATTGAACATATCAGAACACGCAATAACCAAGAAATAAATCTCATTAAATTTCAAACACTCTTAACACACACACACACCAAAGTTTGATTCACCAATTTACATTACTAATTAAAACGTTTCTTTTTTAATTTCTGGTCCCACCAAGTTCAGATTATTAAGTTTCAGACATTGTTCATCCCCAAAAACACAACCCAAAGATTTCAAATTATATAAAAGCTAAAGTCTCAAATCGTGAATTTAGTCCATGAGCTACGTTTATGTTGATTAAAAATTCTGGTAAACAAATCGTGAAATTGTCAAATCATAGAGTATATAAGAAGGGATAAAAAAAATCTGTGTGTACCATGAACTGGTCAAGCTCTTTGTCGTCGCCGACGAGTCCTTGACCGGCGCCTAAACCTGAGTATTTAGCGACAACGTGCTGCGACTGAGCAAGCTGAGCGTCAATCCTAGGAAGCTGATCAACCGGAGTCGCTATTCTCAAACACGCAACATGAGCCGATAAAAGCTGCTCATAGAGTGGATGCGAGAGGATCTCCGCCTTATGTCTCGCATTCTGCCAACTCACCACTCCTTCCGCCGCCGTAGCTCCTCCTCCGTCGTTTTTATTCTCACCGCCGCTTTTCATCTCACCACCGATCATCGGTTCAGCTCCTCCCGTGACATCATCAATTGCATCTCCGACAACAGGAGCACCGGAAGCAGCGGCGGCGTTGGAGGTTCGTTGGAGGAAGGAAGCGGAGCGAGAGAGCCACTGATTAGCTGCGGAGGAAGGAGAATCGGAGCTACTTGCAGCAGCTGTGTTGTTGGCTGTTGCTGTGTGGAGGTTGAGGAAATTATTATTATCGGAGGAACGAAGAAGCGCCGTGTTTAACCAATTAGGAGGAGGTGTTTCCTGGAAATGTTGTTGCGGTTGCGGTTGCGGCGGAGGCGGTTGCGGAGGAGGAGGTTGGTGTTGGTCGGTGAAATGATTGAAGGAGAGGTCCTGAGAGAGATGATTGTGATGAAACGCCATCGTTTTTGAGCTGACTTTTTTGTTTTTGTTTTCGAATTCCTGTATTTGTGAGAGGGAAAGATAAAGAAAGAAGGTGAATCTCTGCTTCTATGACGATTGTTTCATGTTTCAATTATCAAAAAAAATACACAGAAACTTTTTTGCTTTTTTCCTTTATTAATCCAAAAAGTGACAGAAAAAACAATGGTTTTGTGGTATATATGTGTGTGTATATGTATATCTGTATATATATATGTGGGTGTGTGCAGACTCCACAGAGCTGAGAGCTCAAGCGATGACCATTTATTCCCTGTATATATTTCTATTTTATTTATTTTTCACTATAACTTTCAGATAATTAAATTTTATATTAAAAAAAGATAATATAAAATGTATAAATAAACGATGTCACCTCGTATTATCAACTCAACTGATAAATTGTTTAATTAAAACTTTCTTTTTTAGTGATATTATTGGATAAATAAAAATCAGACATCAAAATCTAATCTTTCAATATTTCGGGAAATATTATTTAGAGCAAAAATTTTCATTATTTCGCCATTTAACCAAAAGTCTTTTATAATCAGTCCTCTTCAAATATTACGGTTGAAAATAAGTTTTTATTTTATTTTGTCAACAAAATAAGTTTATTTATGGTTGACAGAAGAAAAAAAAGTGTTTTCGACTCCAATCACTGTGGTCCACATACAAACCTAAAATAAATATTAAAAATTTAGTGACTAATGAACAAATACAAGATTAGGTTACGACAAAAAATAAAATAATAAAAGAAAGTAGGTCATCATGGAGTAATCTGAATCGTCCATAATTATTGGCGATACAATCGGACGGTGAAGGAAGGTCGTTGCCTCCTTCGACTATGTTCTATTATATATAAATATATATGGGTTATATTGTTGAGAATAATAAATGTTATTTCCTTTTGAAAAAAGTTGCTACGTGTTGTGTTTTCAGACGCAACGTATCTAAGACTAAGAAGCGCGTGTGTATCACCTTCGTATTCTACTGTCGGACCATTCGCTGTTTTATTTTATTTTATTTTTTAATCTTAGCTAAGAATCAAATAACTTATTTTCTCTGCCGGACCATATTATTATTATATACACTTGTATTTTCTTGCTTCACGTCTTCACCTATTCATAAGAAAAATTCGATAAGCCAATTGTTAAATTATATAGATAAAAATAGATCATAACTCAAATCCACTTCCAAAATTCTAAACAATATTATATTACAAAATCAAATATTAGTAAATAAACAATAAACAAAGTTAACTATTTAACCAAAAATATTTTCCTTCTACTTGATAACACTATTCAAGCAAAAGTTATTTTCTCTACAATACACGTCGCGCACATAAAATACATTTATATTTAAATTTGTTTGATAAAACTTATGTTCATGTAGATTAAAATTAGAAAAACAAAACTCAATGTTAAACCCTATTTGAATCACGTGTATACTTAGCAATAATATTTCTCATAAAATTGTATATTCCAGTGTACAATTGAAATTCTAATCATATACAATGAAGTGAATATTCTACAAGTGACTCATACTTACGATTTATGAAGTTCTTTGGATAGAAAACAGATAATGACAGACTAACTATATAAAAAAAGAAAAGGGAACCCGTAAAGGTTGGAGCGTGCTTTCCACGTCACTCCAAGGAGCGTGACGAAGTCACTAACTCACTAAATTTAATAAAAATCAAATGATTGCTCAGCAAAATATTGACATATATCCCGAGTATGTGTAACCTTTTTTAATTTCTGATTCAAAACTTTAGTTTCAACTAATTACTCATTAAAAATGTGAGTATACAAGAAATCTACCATGAGGATAATATAATATAATAAAGATAATAAACAAATAATACTACTACTTTTCATAAGATTTTTGGTCTCGACATAGTTAAATCTTTTGGTAGTATCAACACACAATTGATTAAAACTTTTAAGTTTGTTTGTTTTCATGGAATAAAAAACACTGAAACTTAAATGATAATTTGTAATTATTTTTGAAGTTATTTCATGTCAAATTTTTAATTTTTAATTGAAGCCTTTTATTCTATCTACTTCATTAAAAAAAAAAATCTTTTTCAAGCTGTTATGTCAACGTTTTCTTGGAAAAACATCAATTACCCAAATTAAATTTTCAACAACAATGGATTTCTAGTTTTGATATAATTTTTTGAGTTCTATAAATTAATGGGGTTTATTAGAGGATGAATTTTAATGGATTTAGAAATCCATAATTTTATGGATATCTAAATCCATATAGAATTTTTTAGATTTTAACATCAAATAAAGTTAATTTAAAAATCAATAGATTAGATTTCAAAATTAAACAATGTTTGAATAACACATGATTTATATATAGTTATCAAAATCAATGCTTAAATCACATGTGATTTTAATATAGATTTTAAAATTACTGATTGAATAATATATGATTTTGTAAAGATTTTTAAATCCATCAATATCCATTAAAATTTACCCTCCAACAAAAACCCCTAAGACATCTTTGGATTGAGTTATAATTCAATTTGGTTCATGTTGACGCTTTTTGAGGATTAAAGAATATGTTTATTGCAAGTGGCTTTGTCGGCGGTAAGTCTACTAAATGGCAGGCGCACTTGCACATCTTGGGATCGAGTTTCATCGCTTACATTATATAGGAACTTGGTTATTGAACTGGGCAGTTGTGATTCATTGTTGACAAAAAAAAAAGAATATGTTTTTTTCGGATTAAATTTATTTTGGTTCTATTTTCGACAAATAAAAATAATTATATCATTTAATTAAGGTCGTATACTATATATTATATATGTTTAATTTAAAATATCAGTTATTTTGATAGATTATTGTTAGTTTGGTTGAGATCATTCGTATAGTTAAAAGTTTCTAATTCCGTTCATATCAAGTAATTTGGTAAATAAATGTTTATTCTATTCAAATTATTATATACTTTGTTTTTGAGAAAATTGTTATGATATATTTTGTTATTATATAAATCATGAATAGAAATATGGTAACTACTAAAAATTATAGAATTCTCTCAAAATTGATAACAATAAAATATACATAATTTTTTTTGTCAATATTGGATCGACAAGGTCCGATCCATAGCCTAAAACCCATCCATAAAATCTCTTTTTTAAGCTATCATAATGCAGCGGGTAGGAATCGAACTCTGCTGCCAAATCATTAGCTGGATCATCCTAACCACCAAACTGAGAGCAACTCGGCAACATACATAATTATTTAGAAACAATTAAATATAGAGAATTTCATCAAAAATGTCTTGAAGTTTTGCAGAATTATGAAAAATACTCTGATACTGTTCACCGGAAAGGAATAGACAAATTTTGTATTTTTGGATTAAAAAGACAAAATTGCCCTTGTTTTTGAGAAATTTTTTATTATATATTTTGTTATTATATAAATTATGAATAGAAATATGGTAACTACTAAAAACTATAGACGTAGAAGTTTAATTCTCTCTCAAATTGATAACAATAAAACATACATAATTACTTAGAAACAAGTAAATATAGATAATTTCATCAAAAATGCTTTAAGGTTTTGCAAAATTATGAAAAATACTTCACCACAAAAGACATGGACAAGATTTGTATTTTTTGGATTAAAAAGACAAAATTGCCCTTGATTTGGAGAGAATGATGCGGTGGACATAATGGTGCAGAGGATATGTCTATGTCCATAGATAGGAAACGGAACATGTCCATGTAATATTGGAAAAATCATGGTCATATGAGACATATGTTCATGTCCATTAAAATGAAACTGTATATGCCCATGTAGCACTGATTTATCATAACCATATGAGACATGTATCCATGTCCACTTGAATGAAAGTGTACATATCCATGTCCATGTACCACTGGGTTATCATGACCATATGACATATGTCACGAAAGTGTATATGTCCATGTCCATTTGAATGAAATTGTACATATTTATGTACCACTGGGTTCATGGCCATATGAGACATATGTCTATGTTTATTTAAATAAAATTGTATATGTCCATATAACGTTGGTTGATCAAGAACATATGAGATATGTATCCATGTCCATTTTAATATGAGACATATGTCTATGTCCATTCACATAAAATTGTAAAAGTAAAATAAATGATATTTATGTTCATGTCCCTTGCACCCAAAGTATTTTTAGTGAATATGAACAGTAACATGGTATTTTTGATGATTTTGCAAAGGTTTAGGATATTTTTTATTAGTTTTTCTTAAATATATGTATATATGATATAAAAACTAGATATATGTCGAAATTATAACCGGACCTAACCCATAATAACATCTAGTAGATATTTTCAGTTCAATACATATTTAAATGAATTATTTTCCCTTTATTTATTTTTTTCTTATTAAATATCTTGCTTTTTTAATCTTTTAAGTAATAAATACCAATTATCATTTTATAATTTGTTTATTTTAAAAATCCTAAAACATCTAATAATTAGAAACAGAGGGAGATGATCATATGAGATATAAATGAATGTAGTATATTTATTTAGTTTTTATTGTATTATTTCAATTTTTTGTCTCCAATAAGAAAGAGAATAAGAGATTCTTTAATTTCTAAGAGAACACAAATATAACCTCTTGAAATTTTTGATAAAAAGGATTTCATAAATCCTAGAAATGTAAATTTTGTAAAGTATAAATACGACTAGATATTTTTTACAAAAAGTTAAAATTCTCTTAAAATTCACAACCATTGAAAACAAATTTAGCTTACAGATTTCAAACCAAATGTCACAAAACTGTATAACCAAAATCACATATTGCATGAAGCAATAATATTTTTTAAAAAAGTTCTTAAACGGCGACGTACGAGAAAACCGGTTTGCATAAACCTATTAATCAATCAGAAATAAACGGTAGAATAAAAAAATAAAGGGCAAAAAGAGGAAGAGAGAAAAAAAAACAGGAAGAGGGGACCATAAATCACGTCGCTACTCGCTTGGGCCAAAAAAAGAATAGAGGACACGCGTCAAAACGACGTTGTTTGGACCACTGATGGTCCCCCACAAAGCAATTAGCATGCGTTTGGATAAGAGAATCCCAACCGTACATTTGGATTGATGCAACCCCGAATAAATAAAATATATTACCACATTAAAATTATTTACAAATAATAACGAAATTCATTTTTTTTGGTAGGAATAATAACGAAATTCATAGATACGACAAAACAATTTTATAAAATATTAATCAAATCAAATTAAAATTAAAAACGTGGGGACCAGTCCTAGATTTTTTCAGACTTAGGCTGACAGCCGCCGGCTTGATTCAAGTAAAGTGACGGATTTACCCCCACCAAAGAAAAAAAGTTAAAATTTCTTTTCAAAAGTCACAAAAACGAAATTTCATTTTTCGAGAGTTGACATAAAATAGAAATTATTTTGTTGTTATGTAAAAATAATTTAAGAAAAAAAAAAGGTGGGGACCAGATAGCGCGTGGGTTCCAGTTGTTGGTGAAGAGGTGTGTTAAATAGCCAACTGTTTACCTATTGCCAAATGGTCCCCTGCCTATTTCTTTTCTCACAATTTCTCTTTTAATACCATTTTATTTCTTTAAGGTAATTTCAATTTCCTTCTGACAATAAAACATTTCCATGAAACATTTCAAATTTAATATCTGTCATATTCTGACATTATAAAAATCCACATATATATATATACCGACCTTTAAATATATATTTTAAATTTAAATGAAAAATTGATTGGTTATTTTAATAATGTTTCATACCAAAAAAAAAAAAAGAGTTTTGGTATTTTCGTCGGGTTCATTTCTAAAATCGAGTCAGAACTGCAACCAATATAAGTTCGTGGTTTCTTCTACTTTAAATGATAACGACATTTGTTGCTATGTCGTAACCTCATCTTGTTTTATATTTTTAAATCACTTATCGAGCACAATAAACTCCAAGTTAGTTTGTCCAAAAAAAAAAAACTCCAAGTTATATCGCAAAAAAAAATGTTTTAAAACTGGTTCTAATTAGGTCAACAGAGATCTAATTATACCCGAAAGCTGAGTAAAACTATGTAAATATCCTTAAAAATATCACACACAAATGAGTTTCCTGAAAAATTTGCTTCTAGACTTCTCAAAATCTTGTTCAACTATTGGATTACAATCCGCCACCAAAACAAATTTGTTCGAAACTAAAGATTGTCGTTAGCAAAAATGAACATAAAAGTTAGCAAAAATGAACCTCAGACCTTTATGTCTAAATTTAGTTTCAATGTCACACGTTTACTTATAGGTCTGTGTTCAAGCTCTTGGTCAATCATGATCGTTAATGTAAATATGTTACGAAAAAATGTGAGATTATCGAACACTGTATACATGTTTATAAGCAGTAAAGTTAAGGGTGATCGGTCTAATTCCATCCCAAAACTTTCATATAACTATGAATGTACCTAGACATTTTTAAGTTTGTTAATTACACACAAAACTAAAATTTAAATTCTAATTTCACTTGAACTATCACACATAGTACCATAAACATTCAAAGTTGCCCCTTTTTTTAATTGCACACAAAACTAAAATTTAAAAATCTAATTTCATCCGAACTAACATACGTAACATCAAAAACATCCAAAAGATCAACAATAGTTTTTCGTCAATATAGTCATTTTCGGATCGAGTTTTTTCGGATTTTCGGTTCCATTGATTTAAGACTCATTTGAGTATTTTTAAGTTTTGATTCGGATTCAATTCGGGTATAGATCGGGTTCGAATTCAGTATTTCTATTTATTTTCATAAAAAATCAAAATTTAAAATCAGGTAGAATTAGATTTTTAATTTTAATTTTGTATGTAATTAATATGAGAGGCAAACTTCATATGTTCTTAGGACTATATGTGATAGTTTGTGTGCAATTAACAAACGACTGAATATTTAAATACATTCATAATTATATGAAAGTTTTGAGGTGGAATTAGACCGATCATCCAATAATAATATAAAACTACGTTAGAAACTCTTATAATGGAAGTGTCTGTCATTTTCACAACCTTTCTAATTCTTTGCCATCCTTTTCTTTAAAGCTCAAGACATTCGTCCAAATTCTCAAGGGATAAGAAAATTTGGGGTATTCATTTGGTTACTAATTCACAATCCTTTAACAAAAAAAAAATTACTAATTCACAATCAAACTAATATTTAGTTATTGTTTTTAAAAAACTTAAGAAAAAGTTCATATACATGCAAAATAATAATTAAAAAAGTAAAATCAAGGAATAATATTTATGCTTTATATGACACAATACTGTTTCACTTACTATGCAACAGTAAAATGCTTTGCATGTATATAAACTTTTTCTTACGTTTATTTTCTAGGAGTTGACATAAAAAAAAGTTAAATGGAAGGGATAGTTTGACGCTTTAATAAATAATAAATTTTAAGAAAAGGTTAATCTCAATGTAAAAAAAGATTACCAGCCAAACATTCAGAATTTGCTTATATTTGTTAAATATTTAAATTCTAGGACGGAAATATATGAAATTATGAAATGACTAAACATAGAAAATATTTTGATTTCAGGATATCAAGTAATCTCCACATATTATTATTTGAAATTTTAAAGAAAAAGATGAGCTATAGATCGAATTTTGTTATCGGCAATTTTTTTGTTATATTTAAACTTGAAAAAAAAATAAAGAAATAGAAAGGACTGCATGAGAAACTTTGTATAAAAAACTAGGAAAGAAGTATAATACGTTTCTATAGTAATTAAAATAAATAAATAAATACATATATATATATGTGATATTTGATATATAATATCTAGATATTTTAGTTATTTTTAGAACAGACGTACAATGTGCGGGATTTTCTCCATTCAAGGCTTTTATACCAATTAGAAATTTTTTTTCTTCATTTTTTTCCATACTAATTAAAATATATCATATCAATTTTTTATATATTTTTTTTATATTTTGGTAGCTTGAAGATCAATATACACCTCATTTGATGCGATTAGAAACATTAAAAATCATCTCTGAAAAAAGAAACCATAAGTGTTTTCACCAAAATGTCATAGTTTTTGTTTACGTACCCATATATTAAATTATGGTATTAACAAGGCCATATTAAATTACATAAGAGTTTTTTTTTTTTTGATAATTTATCATCTTATTGAAATTTGATAATTTTTACATTTCTATAAGTTATGACTTTACATATATAATTTATCAAATGCTAATTCAAATAAATTTATATTACATGCCGACACGTACATACAAAAACTAAATTTAGAACGAGAACATCATAATTCATTGAAGTACATCATTTATTTATAGAACGAAGAAGCCCTTGAGCTTTAATTATAACAAAATTCATATGCATACAATTCAAGTCCTAAACTATAGAACTTGATTTCAAAAAAAAAAAAAAAACTATAGAACAAGTGTAAAATAAAACGCATAAAGATCTCAATTAATTTGCGACAGTTGAGTCCATATATGATTTTTTGTCAAACGGGTTAGTTAAATTCGTGGGGTAGAGATGGGAACGAAATGTAGCTTATTTGAAAGAAAGAAAAAAAAAAAAGTCAATTCGTCATAATATTAACTAATTATAATTCATGAAACTTAAAATGTTTGAACAGTTCTCTTAGACTGACCAGTTCTCATACTCAACTCTCACTTTAAAGTTTCCTACATAATTTGGGACCATAGGCCATAAACAATACTTATCATAGCACAATACAATTTACAGTTTCATATAGATCAAATTCTATTAATTTGAATGATATAAAATTATTTTACAATTAAGTGGTGCTTACGAGTTTGTTTTGAGTTTTTTTAGTAGAGTTAAGATTTTCTATCGCGAGTTTAATCATTACTAGAATTTTGTAAATATTTTCAATAGTAAGGAAACCTGAATATAAGTTTTTTAGATTTTGACATATAAATTTTGTTATTAAAAAAATTTATCTTTACGATTAGAAAATGATTTAATTTGTGTAACCAATGTAGTACGACCCAAATCACGTTTATTTCTTTTTGAGATATTGACAAGTCGATAAAAGGTTAATGGCAATCATATCCCACTTGTAATCTATAAAATTTAATAGTTAAATATTACCACTAAGTTTATAACTTTTGTTGATTTACAACACGCTTTTATAATATCAGCCTTAATTTATGTCATTTATACCTATAGACATTTTTTTATTGTACGATATAATTAATTATAGTGATTAAGTTTTCTTAAATTTAAGTTTGTAAATAACAACTCAAATGCAATATTAACAAAAAAAATGATCTATTTAATGACTTGACATTGTTGATCAAAGCTTGTCAATCCAATATTAACAAAAAAAAATAACTCAAATAATAATTGATACACAATGGATGTGTAAACTCTACTTTCAATAACCACTTCGTCCTCCCGAAGTAAATCCAAATTGATTAAAATGCTCTATTTTTTTTCAATTTGCTAAAATTTATTATACTTAAAAGATCATTGAAAAGAACTAAAGAGATCAAAATATGCCACGTAAAGATTTTTTTTTATGTATTGAGTTATTCTCAATCTTATGATTAGGATAATATATCTAATAGTTTTGATATCAGAGTCCTCTCCACAACAGTTGGTAGATTATATGAGGATTTTATACTATAAATCAGATCATGTCGATCAAATTATTGCCAAATTTTTTTCTGTCAATTAGTTTTTTTACGTTCATATTCTTTTCGATTGGTTATAGCTTATCCGCAAGAAAGATGTCAAACATGAGTTCAGAAATGAATACTTTTTGATTTTATATCCCAACATTATTGATATTAATGTGTACAAAATATATAATTAATGAACAGAAAAAGGTTTTGTTTGGGGTCTAGTAATCGCCTTGGCTATCTTTGGTGATAAATTTTTCAGTTCTAGCAAATTAAATCAAAGAAGGTGATCTCGTCCTAGCTTCGTTTTGTTTTGTAGTGGCTTTCAATTGTCAGGTTTAGGGTCTTTAAAGTCTTGATCTTTTGTTGTTCCAGCTACATCCCTTTATATATATTTATCATTTAGCTTCTCTTGAGTTTTATTCTCGGGGATATCTTATTTTGTTGGATTTTGTAGTTTAACGAAGTAATTCTACTTAATTTATTAATGAATTTCCTTCAAGTAATAAGAAAAACAAGTAAAATTTAGTGAACCATAATTTATACATTAAGTTGAAATAAATGTATTATTATAGTAGACTTTATCTTGTCATTGGTTTGACAAGTTATTATGCGGAATTATGTGAATTTTAGAATTGAATTTTGAGTGGAGAATGGTGTAGAAATAAGACATTTTACTATTCTACCAAAAATACTTTCTTTTTTACTAACTAGTAGATTTTAAGTAAAGAGAAATGTAATGCTGATGAATGTGAAAAGGAGGAGTTAAAACAAAAGTCAAGGGGAATGAGATCAAATTGCATGCTCCTGAAAAAATCAAAACTCCAAATTACACTGTTCTTTATGAAAAGTGGACCACCAAAAATAGAGAAAAGCAAAGGAAAATTAGGAATTATCATTTTCAATTCAATTCTTTAATCAATATGGACCACTCCTCCACTCTTCTCTTCTCTCATTCTCAATGCTTCTGCGTTTGGCCATACCACACTCACATTGCTTCCTTACTTTTGTTTATGAATTCGACACAAAAAAGATAACTAATAAGATTATCCAGCTGGTTCTTCTCTTCTCTTTTAGGCCATTACAGATTTGATCCTAAAGATGATCTAGGTTCAAAATTAGTCAAAGTCTTTGATCTTACAAATTTTAGCAGCTCAATATATCAAATTCACCAAGCTAGTAAGCTAGACCTAAGATAGATATTATGTAATTAAAATAAACACTAGTGTTCATAAATTAGTAATATAGACACGGCACTGCAGCTTTACTGCTAAACTTTTTTGAGAATATAGTCCATAATTATATATATAAACCTGATGCTTGTAGCATCTGAAAAATAGGTGTGTTAAGATTTCGCATTATATGAGATTCACTTTTATAATATGCGAGTACCAAGGATGTAACTAGGTTCCTAGAATATGATGAAATTAAGATTTGATTGATATAAACCAAAAGGTGATAGCTGATAAGCATATTTTGATTCGGTTAACATGATGTAAAGCATGTCATAAATATTACAAGATCCATTATTCATTTGTCATTAGCTAATGAAGATTCGAAATTGGATTAGATGTTAGTATGTTACACCTGGAAGAATTTCGAAGCTAATCAAGAATATGAATCCTAAGTTACTTTGTTAAATAATGATTACTTTGTTAAGGTAGGTCCATAATGCTTAATATGTTCAAAACTTATTATGGATCTTTGATGATACAACTCATACATGTAAATGGGCTTTTTTGTCACTCTTCAATCTAGCAAATGGGCTCATAACTAGTTCATTGACAGACATATCTTTTGTCTCTTTAGGGTTGTTACTCATTAGCCCATAGGGAAAACTAACAACTCTATTAGTTTGGACTTAGTTTTGGGTTTTGAAAACTTTTCATTTTCAAGGTTTAAACCAAATGGGACTCTCTTCCACTGAGATCTGAATGGGTCCTCAAAGAGCACACTCTCCACTCTTTGTGCTAATATAAACAAACAATACGAATATCTCTTATTTTTGTTCCTGCTACAAAGAAGCAATACAATAATAGATTCTTCCTCTTTGTTTTCTCTCTATTTTACACATTGCTGATGATCTTTACAGAAACTACCCTAAAATGGATACTTTCCTTGAAGATATTTTCGTCTTTTCGAGCTCCTGTGTGGCGTTTGAACCCTTTTCAAAAGCCAAGCCAAAGATGATACGATCAGCTTACTCTGATCGAACCAAATTCTAAGAACCATTTTGTTAAGGTTCAAGTGAAGTGAGTTCCTTCACCTTATAATCCTTATCCCATATAGTGTTGTTTCCACTCCCAAAGACGTATAATGGTCACCGGTTTCCTCACAAGGCATTATATTCAAATCTGGTAGCAGGAAATTACCATCAGCTTTGCAATTATCATCCTCTGCTAGACTCTGAGTATGATCCATCTGACATGACATAAGAAATCGAATCAACCAAAAGGGTTTATTTTTGAAACCTAATCACCAAGTCAAACATTGAAGATTTAGTTGAAAGGTGGGAAGTAGAAATCTGTGTGTTCACCTTCATTCTCTTCATGTTCTTGTTCTCAATGAAAGGTGATCTGACCAATGCAATGTCCTGTTTATAAAAATATGATAATGCTGATATAAATGTTCACATCATGTTGGTAAAAAAATCACTAAAGAGAAACCTTAAAGGTTAAAACACAGAGAGGAAGTGGGTAAACAATAAAAAAAAAAAGGTACCTTCTTCTTCTGCAATCTCTTGACATTAAAATCAAAGTCTGAAGTTACAAGAACCTGCGAGAAGTAAGAAGAAGAGTTCAATAATAGAGTGGATAATAATAAAGTTTAAGTCAGAAGAAACAGAAGTTGTAATTGTAAGTCCCTACACACAAATTCAATGTTGAGCAAAAAGGTCCCATGTGAGTGACATTCATAAACATTATCAACGCGTCTTTGAGGTTGGTAACCTAAATAAACACTTCACACAACTAATTCATAAACATACAATTCCTTGATATGTCAAAAACCGATCTATCTATACATACGTATAAAGGATTCAATACAAATTCAATAAAGACATTCAAAGACAAGAGACTGTATGGGGTCCACACTGTGGACATATTAATAGTAAAGATCTTAACTACACGAATTATCGTTATTATTAATTTTTATAGTTTCAGTTGATATAGATTAATTTTGTTTCAATCAAAATACAAAAAAACTATCAAAATTGGGTAAAGTACTACGCCAGATAATTGACCTTACTCACCCACTCAAACAAATCACACTGAACCAAAACAGAAAAAACGACGCCGTATCAGTGAAATGACCAGAATACCCTTGAACACTGAGACCTCAAAAGGATGAGTTAGTCAATGAGCTCAAGAATAAACCGAAACATTTAAAAGATAAAACAATATTTATGTGGATTGAGAAGAATCTTTGGTAATCTTAAACTAAAATTTTCTGTTTTCAAGCTTTCAAACCGAGAAATAGTTTCGAATCATGAGATTGATTTGATGAATTCAGGATAAATGCACAGATCAGCTAAATCGGAGAAAGATATAAACGAAAGAAGCTAAACTAACAAACCTTGGATCTAGATCCAACGGTACAGATTCGGCGACTAGTGGCCTCATAAACGTCGAGATATGTAGAAACAGGAGGAGGAGAAGAAGAAGAGGCACCATAACCACCGCTCCAAGAGAGAGGTGTACTTGGACTACATCTAGATTCAGCTTCCTTTCTCGGAGACCGAGACCTTGGTTGCCGGATTCCCCACCGGAGCGCCGCAACAGTAGGATTCGAGACCTTTGCTTCCTTAAGACTCACTAAAAGCTCAGCCACCACTTCGCCATCTCTCATCGCACACCTCGTCCACTCATCTGATTTCACCATCTTTGAATCCAACCAGAAGAAGAAGAGAAGAAAGAAACAAAGCGAAAAGGTACAGAGATGCTAACTTTGAGAGAGAGAGAGAAGAAGAAGAAGAAGAAGAAAATGGGGTGTGAGAGTGTGAAAGATTGATGGATAGTTAGTTTTATTTTGTTAAAATCCGTGTAGAGTATTTGTTTTATTCTTTTTATTTTTCGGTTTTTTTATTTAATTAGTACGTGTGAAGACGTGGGAGAATTTATTGGGACCCAACATATTAGTACCTTTAATTCTTATTACAAAGTTTTTTTTGGTTGGGATTTATTACAAAGTTTACAATTAATTTTAATTTGATTTGATATTTAAAAAACTTACCTGAAACAATATAGTAACAATTTTACTGGAAATTATGAAAATTGCTAAATATTTTCAGAATTTAGGATTTTTTTTTTCCGAGTGTAAAAGGAGGTGAGAAGATATGAGTTCATATACAACTTAACCACTGAACTAACTAACCATAATAACTACTCACCTTTGAGTCTTTGACTAAAGTTATATAACTAAGTTTATGCAAGCTGAGGAACTTTACTATTCCAAATTCCTTGACATTAATTATGCTTATTGAAAATTAAATTTAAAACTACTCCCATAGCTTCAATAGAAATTAAACAGAATCTACTTTGAGATATTTTTAACTAATAGTCAAATTGAGTGAAATATTTTAAATGTATAAATAGGTATTACATCGAAACTTTTCTATACCATATTTTGTTGTGAGCGTAAAATAACTTTATGTCAACATTGGTAAATACAGTATTTAAATCGAAAGGTTCATTTTTGTCTCCTCCTTTTGGGTAAAATGATTTAGTCCAAGACAGATGTTATGTTTGGGCTACTTAACAAATTGGGCCCATGGACTTTTGTAAATTCCCTTGTTTGTTTGTTTTTTTTTTTTGTTTTTTCTAAAGCCAAGATAGACTAGTTTTGGAGGAAAAACTTTCACATGCCAGACACATACAACCTCAAAAAAAGTTTCTCTACTTTATAGCTTAGGACCTTCTTTTCCAACTAGTGTTCATTTATCGGAAATAAAACTTCAGTCGTGTTTTACCTTCTTGTTTTCGTTCTCTTTTACGATGGTTTTCTAACCTAAAGTTAATTTCCGGTACTCAGTTCTTCCAGCATGTGATGAGTTAAGCTATGTCGATAGCTATGGATAAGGAATTGATGTCTCTTAGTTTGGATGAAAACGATGAACCTTTCACGATGCCAAATCTACCGAGGTTTAGCTCAACGGAACAAAACAATCTGAGTATCGTAGGTCGTCTTTTGAACCCCTCTTGACAAAAAATGTCTAGTCTCATCCTAGATATGCCTATGAAATGTCAGAAGCAAGGAAATGTGTGTGGTGTTTCCTTATCCAAGGAACAGTTCCAGTTTATCTTCTCAAATGAACATGATTTTATCGATATCTTGGAAAAAGGTGTTCAAACCTACAATGAATGGACATTAGCAATGGATCAAACAAAGGTATTTTTAAGAAGTAGGGCAAGACGGAGGATACCAACACAAGGTCAAGTGGTAAACAACCAAAATCATTGGCAGTCCCGAAGCTGGGACAGCCCAAGCTTCAATGAGCATTATGGCTTGGAATTTTCAAGGCTTGGGACGGTCTCAAGACTTGACAATTCAGTGACTGAAGGAAATGAGGCAACAATACTGTCCGGACGTATTATATCTTATGGAAACTAAGAATAATAGTAATATTTTTTATGATCTTCAAGCTTGGCTGGGTTGTGAGAAAATTTATACAGTCAACCCATAGGCCTTAGTGGCGGTCTTGCCATCTTTGGAAGAAAACGATGTTTAAGTTCTGTGATAAAAAGATTTTGGATATGTATGTCTCTTTTGGCAATGAAAACTTCTTCCTCTCTTGTATATATGATGCTCATGTGTTGTGAAATAGAGCCAAAGTTTGGGAAAGGCTCACAAGAATTGGCCTTAATCAAAACGAGAAATGGTGTGTCTTTGGGGACTTTAATAACATCCTTCATGCTGGAGAAAATTTAGGTGGCCCAATTAGGAGTGATGCAAGCTGCAAGAATTTTGTTGATATGGTTTTAGTTTGTCATCTTTCGGAATTAAACGCTTCAGGCAACTCTTTTTCATGGGGAGGTATGTGTAATGGAACCTGGATACAAAGCAAACTTGACAGGAATTTTGGGAATAAATCATGGCACTTGGGATTCCCAAATGCAAACCAAGCCTTTTTGGAAAAACGAGGGAGTGACCATCGGCCCATTTTGGTTAAACCCATCTCTTCCCAAGAATCTTATATGGGCGATCCATTTTGTTTTTTTTTTCATAGAAAGCCATAGAAAGAAATAAGATAGACTAGTTTTGGAGGATAAGCTTTCACATGCCAGAGACATACAACCTCAAAAAAAGTTTCTCTACTTTAGAGCTTAGGACCTTTTTTTCCAACTAGTGTTCATTTATCGGAAATAAAACTTCAGTCATGTCTTACCTTCTTGTTTTTGTTCTCTCTTACGGCGGTGTTCTAACCTAAAATGAATTTCTGGTCCTCAGTTCTTCCAGCATGTGATGAGTTAAGCTATGTCGATAGCTATGGATAAGGAATTGATGTCTCTTAGTTTGGATGAAGATGATGAACCTTTCATGATGCCAAATCTACTGGGATTTAGCTCAACGGAATAAAATAATCTGAGCATCGTAGGTCATCTTTTGAATCCCTCTTGACAAAAAATGTCTAGTCTCATCCTAGTATGCCTATGAAATGGTAGAAGAAAGGAAATGTGTGTGGTGTTTCCTTATCCAAGGAACGATTGTTTATCTTCTCAAATGAACATGATTTTATCGATATCTTGGAAAAAGGTGTTCAAACTTGCAATGAATGGACATTAGCAATGGATCGAACAAAGGTATTTTTAAGAAGTAGGGCAATACGGAGGATACCAACACAAGGTCAAGTGGTAAACAACCAAAATCATTGGCAGTCCCGGAGCTGGGACTGCCCAAGCTTCAATGAGCATTATGGCTTGGAATTTTCAAGGCTTGGGACGGTCTCAAGACTTGAAAATTCAGCAACTGAAGGAAATGAGGCAACAATACTTTCTGGACGTATTATATCTTATGGAAACTAAGAATAATAGTAATATTTTTTTATGATCTTCAAGCTTGGCTGGTTGTGAGAAAATTTATACAGTCAACCCCATAGGCCTTAGTGGCGGTCTTGCCATCTTTTGGAAGAAAATGGTGTTTTTGGATTTTAAGTTCTGTGATAAAAAGATTTTGGATATGTATGTCTCTTTTGGCAATGAAAACATCTTCCTCTCTTGTATATATGATGCTCATGTGTTGTGAAATAGAGCCAAAGTTTGGGAAAGGCTCACAAGAATTAGTCTTAATCAGAACGAGAAATGGTGTGTCCTTGGGGACTTTAATGACATCCTTCATGCTGGAGAAAAGTTAGGTGGCCCAATTAGGAGTGATGCAAGCTGCAAGAATTTTGTTGATATGGTTTCAGGTTGTCATCTTTCGGATTTAAACGCTTCAGACAACTCTTTTTCATGGGGAGGTATGCATAATGGAACATTGATACAAAGCAAACTTGACAGGAATTTTGGGAATAAATCATTGCACTTGGGATTCCCAAATGCAAACCAAGCCTTTTTGGAAAAAAGAGGGAGTGAAAATCGACCCATTTTGGTTAAACTCATCTCTTCCCAAGAATCTTATACTGGGCAATTCCAGTTTGATAAGAGGTTTTTAAATAAACCCCTTGTTTGAGAAGCAATCTCGTCTATTTGGTTTGTGAGAGGGAATTAGGAAGATTTTAGAGTTTCAGATAGAGTCAGGCTATGTAGAAAGGCTCTTAGTTCATGGAAGAGATCAACTACCTTATATTCAAAAGTGCAGATTACAACTTTGCAAGCAAATTTAGAATTTGAGCAATCTAATATTATGCCTGATGCTGAGAAAATTTTGATTATCAAGACCAATTTGCGGATTACATACAAAGAGGTGGAAAAGTTCTGGGCCCAAAAAACAAGGTCAAGTGGTTAAGAGCAGGGGACGGAAATACTCAGTTTTTCCATGCCTCAGTTGCTGCCAACATATCAAGAAAATAATAGAGAAACTCAAGGATGTTAATGGGAATATGCAATTTGCTGAGGCTTCAAAAGGAGAAGTAGCAACTTCTTACTTTCAGAATTTGTTAACCCGTCCAACGTATCAACTCTACTCTCAGACCTTGATAACAAGATTTTTTGTCCAGTTATCAAATCCTTATAGTATATAAGGTTGTCGAACCAAAGCTTGATGTTAGCACTATGGGTGAGGATGACTATCTAGTTCAAGCAAAATCAGGGAAAAACAGTGGATGTAATTGATTCTGTCACAATCAACTTAGAAAGCAAAACTAAACAAACAGAGAAAACATGCATAAAAATGACTAAGTTAAAAACAGCAATGAATCAGAAACACATGAAACTTGAAAACAGAGACTAAGTAAAATGCAGAAACAGAGTGAGCAAACAGCATGTATTAATGGCGAGTTGCAACAACAAGATGAAGATGGGCTAGTGAGGAGAGTGAAGTCAATGAACTAAGCAGAAATCTGGGTAGTGATTTTGTCTAACAACCTAAGTAGGCAAGCAGCGAATCAGGATACTAAGGTAAACAAGCCACTCTCGTGGTCATGAAATCTCAGCTCAAGCGTAATTCTAACCCAATCTCTTGGTGATTACATGCTTGAGCTGGCATTAGCAAACCTATCCTACATGACTAACTGACTCTCTGATCATCCAATCTCTTGGGCCAGAATGAATCAGTCCTAAACTGAACCTAAGCCAAGCATATCATCAAACACCTCTC
>OVAX01000262.1:0-47705 GCA_900406405.1 Lepidium africanum | reverse complement strand
CCTATGACAATATTCAAACACAAACATCACAAACCCAGAAAACTGCCCAGATCTACTTCATGTCCTCACTAAGCCCTAACAAAACTACTCACTACACATAGAAACAACAAACCCATAAAGCATGATTAAAGGCATAAAGAAAGAAACAAAAACAAGATCTAACAACCTAGGGTGAGATTCAAGCAGAAATCATGAATTTCATAAGAACACTAAGAACAACAAAAAACAATAAGAAAGAGGCAGAAAGAATTCTGGAATTTTCTCACAGAGGCCAAAAACTAGGTTGAAACTTGGATATCCGTTTTCAGCTAAAATAAGGGTATTTATTGGGCTTAAAACACGGAAGCCCTAATTTTAAGTCAACAAAAGTAAAGAGTCGGTCAAATAAAACGAAGTCGGTCTAAGTTGCTTCAGGGTGCATGGCGAGTTGGGGGTCGAGTTCTGGAAAATTCAACTTCAGCAAATGCTCAATCTAGTCTGCACTCATCACATTGTGGCGAGTTGAAATGGCTCAGCTTCAAAAACATGAATTCTGGCTAAGTCTGGAATGTTGAACTCGCCAGTGTCAGGTGGGAGTGGTGGCGAGTTGGACATTGAAGACTTGAAGATTTGGCTAAGTGCTGAGGCCTGAACTCGCCAGTGCTTGGCGAGTTGGACATGAAGAGTTCAGCCAAAAATGCAATTTTTGGCTAAGTATGGGAGTCTGAACTCGCCTATGCATTGCGAGTTGGCTGAGGGAGTCTTGAGTACTTAGCTTGTAAAATCCTCAGTTCTTGATATTTTGGCTCCAGCTCTTTAGTTCTAGGCTTAACTTGCAGTCTTCATGCTTGTTTGCTCCAAAATGCTGCGAATTGACCCAAAGTGCTCCAAATTGCTCCAAGGTTCCTGAAATGCTCCAAATGCTATGCAAATGCAAGAATGATCCTAATTGGACTCTAAAATGCATAGTATAGAATGTGAATGAATGCAAACTATGAAGCTAAAATGGGCAAAATGCATGAATATCAGACCTACAACCTTGAGTAACAATGGAATAAACCGTGTCTTAACCAAACTGGTCTCAGTCTAGGAAATCAAAACAGTCGTGTTTACCATCAATCTACCAATGCTTCTGGTCCCGACAGGATGACTGGCTACTTCAATATTGGGTTGTAGTTGGGCCAAAAATCTCCGAGGAAGTGATGTCCTTTTTCCAGCTCTGGTGTGTTTCCATCTGAGTGGAATTTCACCCATATTTGATTGATTCCAAAGAAGGAAGTGGGGGAAACAATGACAAACCTTCGACCTATTAGTTTATGCTCAGTCATATACAAAGTGATTTCTAAAATTCTGGTGAAAAGGCTAAAGAAGTGGCTCCAGTCTCCGGTCTCCCCATCACAATCTGCCTTTGTGTTAGAACGTCTTATAACCGACAATATTATGATTGCTCATGAGCTAACACATGCTCGTCGAAATCACCCATCGATATCCAAATCTTTATGTGCAGTTAAAACTGATATGTCCAAAGCGTATGATCACATTGAATGGGATTTTTTTGGAGTCTCTACTTCGTGTTATTGGTTTTGATGAAAAATGGATACAGTGGGTTATGTTCTCGGTCTCATCGGTGACATATTCGGTGTTGATCAACGACTATTCCTTTGGTTTTATAAAACCGTAGTGGGGTCTCCGTCAGGGATATCCGCTCTCCTCGTTCTTGTTTATCCTATGCACCGAAGCTCTAAGACATCTGTTAAATAAAGTTGAAATGGCGGGTCGAATCGAGGGCATCCGCTTCTTCTCTTGTGGGCCTTCTTTCCACCACATTTTTTTTAACGATGATAACCTCTTCCTATTCAGAGCTACGGAGGATCATATCATGACCTTTAAGGAGATACTTAGTAACTACAGTTCTGCCCCAGGCTCTAGGTGGCCTTGGTTTCAAAGACTTAGCTTACTTTAACCAAGCCTTGTTGGCAAAATAAACTTGGAGAGTGCTTCATAAAGTTAAGATGCTATAAAGAATGCGTGTTTAAAATGACTCCTTTGTCAGCTAGACCATCCTTTGGATGGCAAAGCATCTCTTGGGGAAGACAACTCTTACTCAAAGGTGTAAATAAGGTGGTTGGGAATGGACACAATATCAGTGTATAAATCGATAAGTGGGTTAATGATGGGGAAATGAGAGCACCCTTTCGCAAATAACCATTGTTTGATGTTAATATAAAGGTCTCAGACCTTATTCATCCGCGTGGAAGAGATTGGAACATGACCAAATTGAAAGAGATATTTTTTGATCACGATATTTACCTAATCTGCAAATCTAAACCTATTGCTAACACTATTGATTTTTGGTCTTGGCAGCACTCCACTAACGGCATGTTCACAGTCAAGTCTGTGTACTGGCTTGCCTTACAAGAAGAAAATAAGGATTTGTTTCTTCAAGCTACAACCTTACCCTTCTTGGTGAGTGTCAAAAATCAGATTTGGTCTTTTTAAGACTCCGAATAAGATCAAGATTTTTATGTGGAAAGCTCTGAACAACGCACTTCATGTTGTGGACACCTTACTCACGAGCAGTGAAAGTTGAGAACTTATGTCAAGCTTGTGGACTGCAGGAAGAATCTATCAATCACATCCTTTTCACCTTCACAGTTGCAAAACAAGTCTAGGCAGTTTCGAGAATCCCTTCTCTGGAAAACGACTTTACTCAAGAGTCCATTATACAGAATTTCCACTACCTAGTGATACCAAATCAGAATTGTATCCTCCCTCTCACCACCAAACAGTCTATTCCATGGATTTTGTGGATTCTCTGGAAGAATCGGAATGCCCTTCTCTTTAAAGGTCTCAGACATCAAACTATGGAGGCAATTAACAAAATAAGAAAAGATAATAATACATGGGTTCTAGCTTAGCAAAACGATCCTGGAGTTGCACTTGAAATCCCAGCCTTGCCAAGGTGGAAAAACATCAAGTGGAAACCTCCTCCTCCTGATTGGGTCAAGTGTAATATCGGCTATGCTAGGCTCAAGAACTCCGATCTCGGAGGTGCTGTGTGGGTGTTGCGTGACTCCCATGGGAAGGATTATCCCATAATATATGTGCCCTTCCCTTCAGTGGTAGTCTTTTCGATACCAAATCAAAATCACTTGTTTGGGCCATGGAGAACATGATCTCTTTGAAGATGAATAAGATTATCTTTGCTTTCGAAGATTCAGCTTTTGTTAAAGTTATTTCAAGACCAGACCAGTGGCCCTCTTTCCGATCCTTCATGGAAGATGCTCGCCTCTATTTGTCACAATTTACGGACTGGAGCTTTGTTGCAAAAAGACCATCAACTAACAAAGGCTCCTCTCTCATTGCGGCTAATGTGGTGAAGTAGAACCGAAGACAATCATATGTCGCATTCTCTTTTCCCCTCTTGGCTTCACGAGCTTTTCGAATCTGAGAGTTGTAATGCCTCTTAATTGCTTTATTCTTTGTGTGTATCAATTCTGGTGTTTGGTAGGTAACAGTTAGGTACTCGGAATTAAATTCCCCTCTTTTGAGACCTATCGAAACCTTCGGTTGTATTCAAAAGGTTTATTATATATTTCAAGTGAAAAAAAAAAGACTAGCTTTGGAGAAGATTTCGACAAAATAAGCTTAGACTTTTTAGTGGGCATGACCTTTTAAAGACATTCATTGCATTGTTGGCCCATTCAACAAATTCGTCAATAAGATGGAAGTTTATTATCTCTCTAGTTGTTGCTTTTGGTCACTCAATAGAAATAAGCGATATCAGTTTTTTTTTTTTTCCTTCCAACCCTTATATATATATATATTCATGTGTGTGTGTTTTTCATAAAAAAAATTATACTCTTTAGACATCTAGATTTAAAAGTATGAGATCAATATCCAAAAGTTTATAATCGACTAACCAAAAACAATGCTCGAAGTTTCAAACAAGAATTAAACTTAAAATTTTCAAAGTTTTCGCTCTGAAAATAATGTTGTTATCTTTCTGTCTGATCATCATTTAATTAAAAATATAAATTATTATTATAATACATATATATATATATATATATTTGAAGAAAACTTGAACTCTACAATTTTTAAAATGTTTTGCACAAGAATACCACTAACCGAAAGTAGTCGGGAACCATATGGTTGTATTCTTGACATATGATAGAAAGATTTATATTGTCGCAAACTATTTATAGGTCCAATTCAAATTTCTGCTAAAATCTATTTAACAAAGGAAAATAGTTTTATATGATACGCGTATTTCATCTAAATTTTTTTCTAAAAATTCGTGACCATGCTTCACCGTTCAATTTGTAAATGATAAAAATGGTTGTGTTAAACATAGATGTTATGTAAGGCCTTTAACAAAAAAACATAGATGTTATGTATCTATGTTTGTGTTAGACATTGACATACATGTGCCGGTGCTGCTACTCTGCAATGTGATGAGAGCGACTTGAGAAAATAAAACGTAACATGAAAACTGAAACAACAAACACAAAGTCAATAGTCTCTTCTTCCATGTTTCAACTGTACATTCAGAGGTTCAACATTTTTTCAAAGCTCACATCACATGCCCTACTGTTTCCAATACCCTCTTCCATACACTGTATCGGCATTTTATACACAAACAAATGTACCAATACAAGAATTTTTTTTATTATAGATAACAAAAGATCATCTCTCATGGATTTTTTTTCATGAAAACATAACATAATATAAATGTTGTAATAATAATATAATCTGTCTCAACTTAACTGACCATTATATGTTTTGTTTTCTTTTCTACAGGTTCTTCACATTTATTTAGATTTCAACCCGAAATTTCTACTTATCAAAAAATGAATTGTCTTATGAAAAAGAAAATACTTATTCTTTATAAAATGATTACAACAATTAGATGTATATGTAGGATATAGGAAAATAAGAGTGAATTGGTAAATTTCATATATTTTAAAGTTTGAAGCTTAGCTTCAGAATGAGCCAAAAAAAAACATAAATTTGATATTGTTAGGCAAAAACATTGTATATTAAAATGAAAACAAGACACATGGGAACGAGCCAGGGGACAATAGGTTTTGGAACATAGATAACAACATTTCCTTTAAATTCCACGTCCCACAAAACGCTTTGACTGATGTTTGCAAATGCATAAGGGCCCATAAATCAATTTTTGTTATTGGATAACTTTCTTTTCTCATAATTTGATTAATCAAGTATTTGTAGTCCAATTGGCCATTTACTTATTTTCAAACCCCAAGTGGCATCAACTAACTATCAGGCTTAAGGTATAATGTACCAATTGTCTACTTTTGGGATTTGTTTAATGAATCAAATCAGTTTGCATATATTAACAAGATAAGTAAGGAAATCATAAACATCTAGAAACAAAATAAATGCAACATAAAGTCCCTTCGGATAAAATTGGAATGATATAGAGAGGACTCACATGGTCTCTGTCCAACAACGACAGAACTAAGTGCTAGTAGTATCTATTTATTTTCTTCAATATTTGGATCGATTAAAAAAATAATAATTTACTTGGATCGACAATATCAAATATAAATCTCAACATTTCCTAATTTCTAATAGTATCACATGAAGCAAGATAAAATAGATAAGAAAAATAACATTTAACTACTTAATCATTTTTGTTTTGAGAGACTAATATTATTTAACCATTTACTTAGACTCTTGATGCATTTTAAACATCAAAGAAATAAGAAAAACTACAATTCAAAAAACCTTAATTATAGTTTTCGATAAGGACATATCTTTGTGTATGTGGCTAACATAAATAGAAGAAGCATATTGTATTAATGTGTGTAACAACAATAACAAGTTGAAAGGAAGAAGAGATAAGGAGGGAACAAAGATCCCATGGAGTGCGGTGAATGGAGATGACAAAAAGTCTTAATTATCTTTCTTTTTTGGTAGTCAAATGTTACATTCACTTCCTCTCACTTTGCTCCAAAACCGCGTCCTCTTTCCTACATTTTAATCCTTTTCTTCTTTTCAACTCTTTCTTCTATATCTTTTTTATTTAGAGTCCTAGGTTTTCTTTTTTATTTAGAGTTTGTAATATGATCCTTTGTACTACTGTTAATTCTTTATTCTAGTTCAGATTTAAATTTGGTTATCGTCGTTTGTGAGTTATACAAGACAAAAGATGGTTTTATTGTAACAGATATCATGACTTAATCTTATAATACGGATAAGATAAGGTCAAAAACAGCTTAAAATAATATTATTAGCAATTTAAGTTGATAAAAAAACCCTTTTATTATTTATGCCAAAATCGTAGTTAGATTGTAAATTGATGATTTTTTATGACTATTTGATAAATTTTTGTAGTTTTTTTGTATTTGCGATTTAATTATAATTTTTTCGTGAATCTTTATAGATATGATGCATTAAAAATATAATTTTTGTCTCGTATATGTGATGCATTACAAAATCAAATACAAGAACTTTTCAACATATTACGAATCATAGACATTTTAAGTAGTATGTATAAATAAAACTTATTTCATTTATACCACCACTATATATTTCAAAATGTTTTTTGTCATCAACTAGATAGACAAATCTAAAAGAAAAATAATTATATGCAAATTTTTAACACTTTCAACCAGATATATCATGTACATTGAACAATTTACGCGTTACTATCTCTTAGCAAATTTGTCCGTCTTACACTGTAAGCATAAAATCCCTAATTTTTAAAGTCATAACCAATCTTATTTCATCGTATAAAGATCAAAAACTTGATGCCAACAATTAATTAGCAGCATTCAAATCATATAGCTAAGCATGGCAATAATTCTTGTGCTTTTTAGATTTTTAATTTTCATTAAAATTGGAAAGAACATGTTGATATTTTGTTGTAATGAACATTTTCGTGAGCTTTTATTTATCTTCCGACATAATACACAAAAAGGCAAACAAACTTGATAACATTTTGTTTCTTTCAGATTTCACAATTATAAACTGAAATTTTTGTCAACATAGATTAGATTCTCTTGTACCAAGAACACAAAATGCATAGATAACACCAAAAGAGACTGCATGTGTGTATGCGAGCTGAGGAACAACGTTCTCTGAATCCTCCAAACTCCATGTTGAATAAATTTCAATCTATTACTAGAAAATACCCATATTATATTTGTATGACTATTTATAATTTTCTATATTAATTAAAACTACATTTGTGTCTATAGAATATAAGTTTTGTTCTGACCTTTTGCTGAAGATTCAATGGACCCTCCATATTTGCATGTGACTGAGTGTGGAATGGGACGAGAGATTGGCGGTCTTTGATATGGACGTTACCTTATTATTTCACATTTATCTTTAAATTAAATTATCTTTGTAATTAATTTTAATATTTTCAATTGTCTTTCTTGCTATTAAAATAAGTAGTATTTACAAATTAATTACCGTATTAACTCAAATTTATTGTGTTTATTAATTAACCGTTAGCTAATGTTTATTACTCCTTTTCATATTAGTTATTATTTTAGAGTTTTGCACACGTGTTAAAAAAATAGGTAAATGTTTTGTTATGCACTTATTTGACTATTAAAATTCCAAACTATTTAATATTTTATTTATTCCCTTCATTTCATATTATAAGATGTTCTAGCAAAAACACACATATTAAAAAACTCATTTATGCTTTTTGAAAATAGTTTTATATTTTATTTAAAAGTGATCTAACCAATCATAAAATATACTACATAATATTAATAGTCAAAAACTACCAAATTCATTAAATTTTACATAGAAATATGCAAAACATCTTATAAATTAAAACAAAATTGAAAACCTTAAACATCTTATAATTTGAAACGGATGGAGTATTTAATTAGGGACAAATGAAATAATTTTGTTTTAAAAATTACATTGAGAAGCGAGAATGACCACTAAAGTGAAATAAAAAATTTAGCCTAAAATGATAAGAAATATGAAACGGAGGGAGTAGTATATAATCCAATACTTACATATGCATCTAAACGAGTCTTATATATCATATATAAGACAAGGCTTCCCAAACCTATTTATTAATAAATATAAATAAATTAAGTGTTAATCAACCTGGGAACATATATCCCAACCTGATCCTCATGAATAAATAAAACAATATCCTCAGGGGATCTAACAAAGCATGAAAACCTAAAGGAAATGAAAAAACATAGTTAGCCAACCCGTCGGCAAGATGGTTAACTTCACTATACTCATGCGAAAAATGAACTATCCAGTCCCTTGAACAAAAGTCATGACACAGACGTACCAGGAAGGACAGAGGATGTGTTTCAACAATCCCTATCAATAGAAAATCCACCACCATCCGAGAATCTACCTCAATCTCAAGTCATCGTACTCCCTTCTTCCAAGCCATAAATAAACCATAGTAGACTCCCCATAGCTCGACTAAAGGTACAATGCAAATTCCAATGTTAACCGAGAAAGCACAACACTAATTCCCTTCAGAATCCCTAAAAACACCTCCTGCTGCAGCCACACATGGGTTACCCCTGCAAGCTCCATCAAGATTTAATTTAAACCATGAATCCGTAGGCTTAACCCAAGCTATATGTCACTCCACATGTTGAATCGAGGACTTTCCTCCACCCGCAAGAATAAATGCATGGACAGTCTCTGATCCTCTGTCTTTAATGAATTGAACTCGATCTCGACATCTCAAGTTCCCACTAAAGACGTAATTACATCTCCATTTCCAACTCCACCAGATGATTAGAGCAAAAAGAGAAGACCAGGGACAACCAAAAACAATGCTATCATTACCAAGATTATCAAATAACCATTCTAAAATGAATTTATTAAAGAAACCACGACGTCTACGACGAAGGATAAAACGGTCCCAAATACCCTGTGTAACCGGGCAATCATGAATAACATGAATAATGGATTCAATACCACCATTACATAGATGGTAGGTCAAAGAATTAGTCAGATGTCTTCGAAAATGTTCCTCATTCTTCATCACCACTTGTTGAGAAACCAAAAAGTCTTACACGTTCTGGAACCTGTACTCGCCAAATCCGAGCATAATAAAACATTCATATTTGGTTCTGAAGAACTAGTAAGCGCCGCATAAGCAGAGCGGACAGCATAAACGCCATTTGATGACTCTGTCCAAGATAGCCGATCACTTGCTCCCGTGAAACTATCCAGAACAACTGCCAATAAACGAAGGCGATAATTATATGGGATTAAGTCTTGAAAGTGAGATAAATGCCAACCTGAACCATCTTGCCACATATCACGGACAATGAGCTGCAGCTCATTATACGAATATCTAATTGTATTGATAGCTAAAGTGCTCACCTTTTGACAACCAATCTCAATTATTTTGCGCTTGGAATACACATCTCGTCTTCTACTTGTTCACCTTTCTAAAAAACCCAATTCAAAATAATTAAGATGTTAACACAGTCAAGAGATAAACCGAGATTGAGAATTAACGACAAATGTATGAGTTTCTACTTCATCTAATTCCTTAGCTATAATGGAGTACTTTATGATCAGATTAGAGGGAGATATATAAAGAAATATAGTGGAAAACAAATCATCTAAAAAAGTAAGAAGATTCAAACTTTATAAGACTTGTCATAGAAAAATATTTATGAGAACTTTGATCATTTTTCTTTTTATAGAATTCAGGTGATGTTGATTTTCTATCAACAGATGTTCTTCGCACTGAAACCAACAACTTTGGATGATTTCTTCATGTGATCTGGATGATCTTTGCTCTGCATATCATTTACAGAACCATAAACATAATCTGTCTTATACATCTGGAATATCAAAATAGCTATTACACTAGGTCCAACCAAGAACGTACAAACTTCTATATAGAAATTTTGGTTTAAGATTATCAAATAAGAGAGAACTTACAAGAAGTTGCCAATGCTGCCGTTGTAGGGTTGTCTTTTTTACTGGCTTTGTAACTACCAGCAATCTGCTGATTCCAAGATCCTTGCCTATGATCTCGATAAGATTTTACCAAGATCTATTCCAATAACATATCTCAACTTCGTTGCCTCTTCTTTCGCTATTGAAGTTGCTAATAGACATCCTGAAGCATAAGAATAATGCATGTCGTCAATAAAATTACCTAAGAAAAACACAATATCAAAATATTTTTTTATGCTAGAGACTAACAGATCATTATCCAAAATTTTTAGCCACTGCTAAAAAGACAGTTAATACATTAAAAATTGATTAAATTATAATATAATTATATCTCAATGCACTACAAATTTCATTCATAGTTTAAATTAGATCTAATCTGAAACAAACCAAAACAACATAATGCAAAAGACAAAATCACGAAACAACTTCTCGTCGCAATGAATGCATACTCACATCAAACATCGATCCAGAAAACTTCATCACAGTAAACGTTGCTTCAAGTCTCTAGGTAAATGGACAAATGAAGAATTGGACAAGAAGCTTAAATGTTTTACAGAATGAGTTTAGGAGATGCAAGAGTGGAAGGGAGAGAGGGATTGATTAATAGAATAGAGAGGACGATTGTTGAAGCCAAGGGTTTGGAATTGAAGAAGTCGAAGCATTTGATTTGATGACTAGGATTAAAGAAGTAATTTGATTGGCTCTTTTAGTACTGATGTATTTGATGATGTGGCTTTACTATGTGAGAGATCTAAACTCGTCTTATATATATACATAATACTGCGAAATACTGAAAACCATAAAATCTCACACTTATTAAATTTTGTATAGAAATATGGAGCACTTTATAAAATAAAACAAAATAAAAATTTGTAAACTCTTTACATTTTAAAAAAAAGATTTTTATTTTTTTTTGTCAATACTGACCCACAACTGGTTGACCTATTAGCTAAGTTTATACATAATATAGATAATAAGACTCGATCCTTAGATGTATAAATACGTATGTTTTTAGTGGACTTACCACCTGCAATTAAAATAAATGATACTTGCAAACATATGTTCATTTATATGGAAAAAGTAAGTTACTTGTATTGCATGCACAAAATAGCTCCAACAGTATAAATAGAAAAGGAAAAAAAATTGTTGACCCAGTAAAGGAATAGAAATATATTCCTAGGAAGATATGAAATGCATGTGGTAATATACAGTTTGATAATAGTAATAGATTGAAATGGACATGAATCACAATCAACCCATTCATCACCCATGTTTATCTATGTCTTACTGGGTCCCGTTCACGCGTTTACTACTTAGGCCCCACTTTTTTTTAATTCATAATTCTTGTCTGTATTTCCCATAACTTTGTATGTAGTCCCCTAATCACTTCTAAATATAAATTTTTATTATTATTGATAATTGTTATATGTTCGATTTTCTAATTATCTCCAACTTGACAAAACCCAGTCAAGATAAAATTAATATTATGATTCACCAAACATATGATGACTCTTCATGCTATTAAAAACCAATTCCATAATAGACATATTACCAAATGATTTTATTGTTAATCATTCATAAAACTTTTACAATTTGGACTTCAATTTGCTGGTGGCACTACCGTAAAATTTTGTATGAATTTACTTACAACAGTTTAACAATTTGTTATGTTGTTGGCTGAATCTATTTATGACGCTTTAATCAATTTTTTTTGTTCATGTCATGCATTTGAATGTACTGTTTCAAACTTAGAATAATCACTACTCACACGTGCCAAAACAGTGATCTCACATAGACAAAATCGACAATGCAATTGTTTTTTTCAATGTTAGAGTTTCCTGCATGGAATCTATCAAGAACCCAAAAAAAATTGAAGACACTTTTTAAAAGTATAATTATTTTATTTTGGATCAATTTGTGTTAATATTTTCTTACATTATACAAATTCTTTTAGTTTAAGTCTCAAGGTCCAAAACATTTTTTTAGCTATAAGGTCCAAAAAATTTAATACATTATAGGGTTGAAAATATTTTTTAGTAAAATTTAGGATCCATTTTTTCTTGCAAAAAATTTAAACTCAAAAAATTTCATTACCATTAAACTGATCCTATATAAAATTTTTTACTTTAACAGTACATACCTATATTTCTTCGAGCCGGTCCTGCTTCCTACTTCCACATACTGCATTATTGGTTATTGGTTAGACCAACATAATTAAACTACGTATCAAATGAAAACCCTATTAACTAACCAAATAAAGGTTAGATTAGACCATCTCCATTGGTAAGGTTCTTCATTTGAGGTTCTATAATAGTAAAATATTATTATTTTTATAAGATATTATTTTTATTTAAATTTTATTTTAAAGGAAAATTGTTCAATCAAATATGAACACATGTAAAATACAAGTTCTTATTTGAGAAACTCAGGTTATTTATTTGGTTCATGGAGAACCCATCACCATTATCTCTCATACTTTTCTAATTTTTTTTTTTATAATCCTAAGAATCTCAATTAAGTACCTCCATTAAAGGTGCTCTTAGACCTCTGTATTACATTATTTGTTGTATTTTTTCTTTTTGTCAAAATTATTTGTTGTATATTCATTAAATTTACAAAAAATGATATATTGAATTCTTCTCAATATTTTGATTAATGGTTTAGATATCTGATTCCACTCTGTTACTTGTGAGTTATGAATTTTTTTAAAAAAATTAGATTTGAACTATGGATCGGGTCTTGAAGATATGTTAGGTTTGGTCTTGTTCCTGTTCCGATTGACAAAAAAATAACAACAATTTTAGTTAATATTATTTGCAATTTATCACTTAATTAATATTATGATCACACCATCAAAAGAAATAATGTACTTCTTTTCAGGACATTACGAAATGATAAAACTCACTTATCCTTTTCTTTCTTACAAACATGGATCTGCAGATATATACCGACGAAGAAAAGGAACAAGCTCATTAAGTATTAGGGTTAAAACTGATTATTATTAGGGTTAAAAATGATCAATTATTTAATAAAAAGTTAATGACCATCTCTAGTGATATTTTTCTTGTTGTCATAATTGCGGTCTAAGATTCTTCCATCAATTTGTTACTCGATTGACCCAATAATATTGGCATTTGTCATTTCGATGGATCCATTCTAACAACACATTCTTTTGCCCAACATTTTCTTTGATTCCCTCTTATTCCAAATTTAATAAGTTCATATAAACCTAACTTACAGAATTTTCTTTTCTATTTGATGAACCAATGGATTTTGACAAGCTCTATAGAGCGAAAGATCAATATAACAAAAATAAAAATCCATACATATGGGAATTTACAGATGAAGTGGTTATAGATTGTGACATCTCCTCTAAAAGTTATCATATAAGAATTAAAGAATATAAAAACATAAGTATACTGATATAAATTGAATAGTAATATTCCATTTCAAAGACAAATAATACATTTCTGTTTCTATAATAAGTCGCAGGTAAACTGTACATTCAGAAATCATGGGCATGATGTTGTTTAAAAAAAAAGAAATGATGGGTATGATTCACAATTAATACATTGGTGTATGTTTCAATAATAACCTTAAAAAAAAAAAGAAGAGAATAAATAGATGAAAGTCGAATATGGTTTGGTGTTTGATTGAGTCATAATCAAAGGCTAGCACATGGGTGAAGAATGGTGATGAAAGAGTCCATTTAGTTATCAAACTATTTTTGTATTTCCAATTATTATTATTCTTATTATTAATTAATTAGTTGGGGAAAAATCTAGACAAAATTTGGCAGTATCTATGATATAAAGACATGTTGTTATGATCAAACCCATGTGAAATTGGATACAGTTGGTTTGAAGTTTCACCGCAGCCAAAATCTTCTTTGGATCCAACTTGTTCACAATTGTATAATAAACCAAACTCATATATATTTAGATATGATTTTTTTAACAATATATATATATATATATGATTTTTTTAACACAATATTTATATATGATATATCTATATATATATATATGTAACTTGTGGTAGAGATAAAAATAAGATCATTTCTAAAAAGTACTTGAAAATGACAAATTTATATATACTTAAAATTTAATGTATATATCGGTAAATAGTTTTTGTAGATAAGTATAAACGTAAAATTAAAAAATTAGTGAGTAGTGAAATATCTTTTGTCAAATAGTTGAGTGTTACTTTTATTGTTTATCTCACTTCCATCCAGAAAATTGTATTATTATTATTATTATTATTATTATTAAAAATTTAGAATTTAGAATTTTGGAAGTTGACTATAAATTAAGTTTTTTCGATTCAAAAAATGATTAAAAAGTTTTTTATGCAGAAAACTCTGATATAAAAATGATTGTAATAAGTAAAATAACAAAATCAAATTTCTGACAGTTTCTATGCTCTCAATTTTCACAATAAGTATATAGATTATACAATATGTAACATTATTAGAATATCCATTTGCCCATGTCGCGACTACTACGAATACAACAAAAGGAAGTAAATTTAAGAATACTTAAGAGTATAGCCTCTCTCTCTCTTTCTCACATCAAACAAAATCCATGAGATTTTCTGGGTCGTATTGGTAATGGTGTAGGTCCCAGTTAGGACCAAATTGATTGCCAGTTATATGCCATAAAAATTAAAAAAAAAAAAAAAATTTCTCACTTTCTTCCCTTAATCTCTCAAAGCCCAACAGTACTTATAGCCACCCTTCACTCGTCCAAAAACCCTCCCTTCATTCCCATCATTCCATTGTCATCATCACTTTCTTCTCTCACACAACACTATAACTCACCTGAAAAACCTTACTTTCATTTCCCACTCAAACACTAATGGCTCGACCACAACAACGCTTCCGAGGTGTTAGACAAAGACATTGGGGCTCTTGGGTCTCTGAAATTCGTCACCCTCTCTTGTAAGCTCTCACTTCATTGCTTTTTTAGACAAAACCAACAAGTTTTGTAATCAACTTAACTTATACGATCTAAGATCTCCCAGTCTGGTGGTTTAGATGATCTAACTTATAACTATGATACCTATGATATGGTAACCTAACTTATATGTTTTGTTTTCAGGAAAACGAGAATCTGGCTAGGGACATTTGAGACAGCTGAGGACGCAGCGAGGGCTTACGATGAGGCTGCGAGGCTAATGTGTGGTCCAAGAGCTCGTACCAATTTCCCTTACAATCCCACTGCTATTCCTTCTTCCTCTTCCAAACTCCTTTCCGCTACTCTCACTGCCAAACTTCACAAATGCTACATGGCTTCTCTTCAAATGACTAAACAAACGCAAACGCAGACCCAAACGCAGACCGCTAGATTACAACCACCAGACACTAACAGCGTCAACGATGTGACAACCAACTTAAACCAGTTTAACAGAGGAGGAGTAATGGAGAAGACGGAGATCAAATGGGAAGAAGATGGAAATTCTAATCTGCAACAGAATTTCAGGCCATTGGAGGAAGATCATATCGAGCAAATGATTGAAGAGCTGCTTCATTATGGTTCTATTGAGCTTTGCTCTGTTTTACCAACTCAGACGCTGTGAGGAACCGTCTTGTCGTTTTAGCGTATTCTTTTTTCTTTCTTTTTTTTTTATTTATAAATTTATTTTCATTTTATCTGAAACGGCGTTGTAAGTGATCAGAGTAGTAGTGAAGAGAGCAAAAGGGCTAATTTCAAGACATTTTGATCTGAATTGGCCTTCTTTGTTGGAAACACTGATTCTAGTTTCCACAAAGGCAATCGATCATATGCTATGTAATGTATAGTTATATTTATTGTATGAGAATATCATCAATTTCTTTGCATCAAATTCTTTCTCAATCTAAACAAACCACTTGAAGTATTGAACTTTAGACCAAAACTAAAATGACTTAAGTGTTGGAGTGTGAACAAGTAGGGATTTAATGTACTGAAATGATACAACATTGGGAACAAAGATATCTAAAGACAAGAGATGAGAGTTTAGATGGGTTTGAATATTTTGGTTTTGTTCTCCATGCATGTTCTTATTTTCAACGGTGGGCCTTTAATTTTCTTTCCTTTTATAATTTTGTTAAAAAAAAAGGATTATTGCTCTCTTTATTTTGTTATCTTTTTAATTTGGGATTGCTGCTAAGTAGAAAAAGAGTGTCCCCAGGTGTGGCCTTAGATAGACAAAATAAACTCGCTTTTAAATTAAGAAGATTTGTGTGTTTACAGATCGTATATTAAAATAGAATAACAAGTATGTATAGTTAGATCTATGAAATGGCTATTTCTGTAATTTTTTCCTGTTATAGTTAGATCTATGAAATAGTATAGTCCCATACAATTTTTTTGGAGTTTTTGAAATTTAAGATTATATATCAGAATTTATCGATCCAATTATTTATAAAAAAATTGCATGATTTATAATTCTAATCATTTACTAAATACTTCAGTTTAGATTAGGAAAAAAATGTTTGTTAGCTACACTTACTTTATATAAGTACACATAACAAATTAGATAATATATTTATGATACAATTTTCTTTATATATATGGTTATATGGCGGAACTAACGTAGAGTATGTGACAATACTATGTGAACTGAATGTCAAAATTTCTTAACGCTAGCTTTTTTCATATCGACATTTAAGAAACCTGAATATTATACCAAACATCCTAATTTTACTAAAGTAATTAAATCGTAGATAGTAAACTGAAAAAATAAAAATTTGAAAAAAAACTAATGGAAACCAACATTAAAACCAAACAATTAAAGAGTTCGTTGCCACGGTCCCACGGACTACGGTTGATTCTTCTAAAATCTATTTGGTCAGTTTTAGATCCAAATTTTCGTCACGATTTGTTTTCATAAATGAAACCTATAATCATCTATCCTTATTTTATTCTTTCTTTGGTTTAATTTCGATTTACACTGTTTTCTAAAATTATAGGTTTAGTTTTGTTAGTTAATCTTTCCAAAATTTAATTACTTTAGGAATACATGATTTTTTTTTGGTAAAATGTACAATTTTCTAAAATGTTGACCCGAGACAATAACGATAACAAGAAATCTAAACATATGGTTAATCGGAACTGTGTAGTTATTGTTTTGTTACATGTCTTACGTTCGTTCGACCATCTCACTATATGACATAAATTTTATTAGTCAATAATCTTCCTATGATCATCCAGTTGAATTTTTTTTCCTAATTTTTAATACACCTCAAACTAAAATGCTGTATGCCCTTCTATATATATATATATATATTTTTTGAAAAATTTGATGCGCTAAATATGATAAAGGAAAATATTATTCAATTTATGCTTGATAGAATTACTGTATGTCACCCTAATAAGCTTACATACATATACATATAATGTTACTTTTTTGTCTAGTGGTTAAATAATAATTTCTGCAACATATTATACTAGAGTTTGATATTAAAGAATCACATACCGGTATGATATTATTTGAGGTTCATACTTTTTTGATACATTGTAAATATATCATCAATAAAAATTATGAGGATTTACACGAGGTAGAACCTATAAATTGGTTCCATACCAAAGAAAGATAAAAACATGGAGGCAAAAGCAATCAGTCCATCAATTCTACGAACGAAGATGCACGTTATAGATCGGTCTTATCAATAATTTAATTATTAAGAAAAATGAATCAATCGAGCCATAAACCAACTGCAATTCACTACACCATTTATTTTACAACACAGTAAACAGTTTTAGCTTCATCAGACTATAAAATCAATTCCACTGTATCAAAAACTCAGCCACTCTACGGCGATATATAGCTTCTACCCTCCGGTAGGTCGAATCTTATTGCATGCATATATAAGCATAATTAGTTGTTATAACAGCATGGTTATAGTAACAAAACAAAATTAAGTAGATGGCACTTCAACATGGTTAAGCTCGTTGTTGATATAACCAATACACATGCAATGCATCTAAATTGTATATGCATCACGCTAATGATTTGACAATATTACGAATTATTCGATCCCAAGATTTCTTGTCCCTTTAATTATTTGCATGATATAATGATGATTTTTTTGGGAGACTAAAATCTAATAATTCTCAAATTAAATATCGTAAATTAATATTGTATGTCCTATAGATAGTTGTCAGGTTTTTATATCGGTTTCTTGGTTTAGATATCTCATACTATTGTAAATATTTCCGTAATAATTTAACTGTAAATATAATCATACATATGTAAATCCCACAATTTGTAGCTAAAAGAAATTCTAAAAGTGTTTATATGTTCTAAACTATTTTACTCAGATTTCGTAGGCATGCATGGGTTACAGTTTATTTAGTAGCAAGTGGTAATTGACTACGTGACAGATAGTCTATGAGATCCATTAATGTCGAGTAAAAGAAAAGACAAAAGAACCAGTAATATGGGACAAAATTTGACAAACAATATAATTGAAATAGATTAATTAGAATCTCAACGTGATATTATTTTTTTGGATCGAGGTCTTTATCGAATCGAATTGGAACCTATAATGATTATTCTACGTACCTCTTTAGAAATTGTTTTTTGTTTCCCCACAAACTTTCTAAAAAAGTGAACAAATATATAAAGAAGAGGGAATTATAAAAGTGTAGTTTTATTCTCATTATTTTGTTTTTTAAAAAAGCAAATTGAAGCAGCAAAGGTGAGATTTAAAATAATGAGCATGCTTGTGAGTTAATCATCATTACTTCTTTGAACTTCTGTGACCTTTTTTTTTCCTTTAAGGAAGGTCTTTTTCTATTGTCCCAATAAAAATTTCAATTGCATTCACCAAATAAAGAAAAAATAGGTAAAAAGTAGTGATCCAGATTCACATGAAGGATGTATGTTCTCCATTTACATTCTTGTTATATATCATATTTATCCTGTGCTAATACATTTTGAGATTATTACTAAACATCTTTTGTCAGTTGTATTAGTTGTTGCATGAATATGACTTCAAAATGTGACATAAGAAAAAAGAAAACTATCCATTATATATATATATATATATATATATATATATTGAGTTGAACATCATTGACTCCTAATATGTCTTTTTAATGTGAATGCCAAAACTGTGAGACCCGTCATTTTTGGTCTAATTAGAATATTGATTAATTCAGGCTATTAGACCCAATAAGTAAGTAAAAGCTTAAGTATATGTGTATATATACATATAAAGTTGCAGGTGACCTTTCGAAAACTCTAAAATAAGAAACCCTAACTGTTGTATGATCTGCCAACGTGGAGTATAATGGAGAAACAGAGGAAGAATCCGACTCGGATTCGAACAAAATTTGGTGTGTGCGTTTCTGACCCAATTATCTAGGTGTAGCCGAAAGCGGAATTGAATTCGGAGTTTTGTCTCAAAAGTTATGGTGGTTTCCCCAAGACAAAAATCTGCAAATCGAATCCGCAATCACCTATGTTGAGAAGATGTTTCCCAGAGAATCATAAGGAGCCACGAAACGATCAACATGCTGTTGGAAAGTTCCGAGAGTCTACTTTCCATATCTGGTGCCTGATCAGAGTTTGAAGTTAAAACGAATCAGCGAATCGAGTTTCAGTCCGGCGCGATGTTTTTGATCTGTTTTCAGTCTAGGCTAAGGTGAGGTTTGGGATCTGTGGAGATGCAATTTCGTTTTTCTAGTTCATGCTTCTGAAATTCATTAGTTTAGAATTAGACATATGATTGCTGCTTGTTATAATAGATAAAGATATATATATATATATATATATATATAGTATATGAATAGTTATGCTGATGGTTGTTGATTAATAATAAGTTATAGATCATATATATGTTATGTTGATTGTTTGACATCATATACTTTGAGTGAGTGATGTGAAATAGTATAGAAAGAAATAAATAAGTTGATGAAAGGAAAGAAAGTGGACGAGAAAATCGAGCTACTGGGCCGTGATCTCTCAGAGCTAAAGAGAATCGAGCTACTGGGCCGTGGTCCTCCGAGCTAGGAAGAATCGAGCTACTAGGCCGTGGTCTTCAAGAGTTAGGGAGAATCGAGCTACTGGGCCGGGGAGAATTGAGCTACTAGGTCGTAATCTCCCAAAAATAAGGGTTATGGAGCCATCAGAGAGAGGATGGTTGAAAATGATTGTGTGTGAATAGTCTTACTGCGAGCAAGTAGATTTAATTGGGTATTATAGTTTGTCATCAAAAGATAGATTATATGTGTGTTGTTTGATTCTATGCTTTGAATAGACGTTGTGTGAGTTAGGATAATGGCATTGTGTTTCGGTGGACAGAGATGATCTCCTCAATGAGTATTTATACTCACTCCTTATTTTTCTCCATTTTTCAAAATCTTTGATCAAGGTTTTTAATCTTAGGTGGGATTTTAAAAGTTATTTTTGGCAAGACCAAGGAATAACACGCTGTCTCTCAGGATCGAGAGCGGGGTGTTACAAAAACATACAAAAGTATGATTGTCATTGTTTTGGTTAAGTGATTAAATATCCATATTTATAGTTCTTTTAATTGAATTTAATTAAAAAGAATCTATTGTCCCACGTAATATTGTTAGGGGTTTTGAAGTTGGTTTATGGAAAACATCATGTGGTTATATGTGTGTATATATGCACATCAATTGAAAAATTCTTGCAGGATCGAGATATTTTATAAACTTATATTTTGGACTTTTACACTAAAACTTTTGACATTCTATTGCAAGACTAATGCCTAAAAATTAATATTTATATACAGTATTTTGGATAAAATTTCCACTTAAAATTATATCATATAGATACAGGAATAATATATTGCGAAAAACTTCTAAGTTGGAGATCTATAAAACTTAATAATATATGCATATATAATGTTTAAAAATTATTGTCATATAAAATTGACTACAACTGTTGTAAAATAAGTAGTTTTTATAAATTGTGTTAGCAACGGTAGTATCTCATAAGCAATTAAGTGATTTTTTCTTTGTCAACTTAACTCAAATCATACAAATCGGGACCAGAGTCTCGGTACATCGTTAACAAAGGCTTGAGATCTAAATAACCCTCTATGCTACGGGCTAGACTGTCAGCCTTGTAATTAAGAGCACGAGGTATCCCAGCTAGGAGGCAAAGTCCGAAGGAACTCTGGAGTCTGTAGAAATCATCCAAGTATGACTGGAAAGCCGGCCATCCCTCGGGTTCCTCGATCATTTGGACTAACTCTGAACAGTCTACTAAGAATTTCAACTCAAGTATCTGCAAAAAGATAAGACAGGTCATGGCCCAAAGGAGTGCTTTGAATTCTGCATGGAGGGCAGAGAGGCTTCGTTTGATGCCCTAAGCTCCCATATTGTTTCCACCACTCTCGAACCGGAAGCAATACATCCCAGTCCTATGTGTAAATCAGAATCCTTCCAAGATGCGTCGGTCATGCATTGGTACCCTGTGAAAGCCAGATTACCCACTAAGGGTCTGGTTACAGCGTCACTGTTTTGACGAAATCTTCCCGTATCACTTCTACTTATAGTGGCCTCTTCTTGTTGGGCTGATGCCCATATCTCTGCTTCTGATTCGGCCGCCAAGATCAAATCTCTAGGATTATTTATTTTATTAGAGAAAGCCTTTTCATTTCGAGCTTTCCATATAGTCTAGGGAAAACTTTTTGAATTTGTAGATCTGTCTAGTCTTCTGAACAGGTAATTTATGTTACGTAATAGAGATGGTCCTCAAAAATTTGCTCCCGCCGGAATCTTAGAAAGTGCCCAAGCTTGGATGGCTGGGGGACACTCGAACAGCATATGGTTGATGGTTTCTTTATCTGCCCCACAGCTAGCGTACTGTTCATCACAATTTATACTCATGCGTGACAGATTTTTTTTCACTGCTACCTGACTTGATAACGCTTGCCAAATAAAGTGTCTAATTTTTGGTGGTCCTTTATTTTCTAGACTTGGGACTGCAAATCGTGGATATGTGGACCAAAAGGTACTGCTGACACTTGTGTGACATTACGTTCCACCCAGTATCCTGATTTAACCGCGTACAAACCTGACTTAGTATAGTGCCATCCATATCGATCTATAGATGGTCGACGTGGGATATGAATTCTAGGATTGTTTTGCGTCCCTTGGGTCAAACAATGCCTGATTAAAGGCTCTTTCCATAGACGTGATCTTGTGTCTATGATGTTCGCCACTTTTAAGTCCGGGTGGACTTGTAAACCTGCTCCTATCGCTGGTATTGGGTTTACATCTGGTATCCACGGATCCCACCATACTTTAATGGAATTTTCGTTTCCCACTCGCATGATCAGTCCTTTCATGACCAACGCCTGTGCGGATGTAATACTCTTCCATCCATAAGAAGGTGAGTATGATCTTCTTTGTACCAGTGGCGAAAAACATGTAAAATAACATCCTCTAAGCACCCTAACGAAGAAGGATTGTGAGTAGTCTAGTAATTTCCATAATTGTTTTGCCAGTAAAGCAGAGTTAAAATCCTCAATAACTCTAAAGCCTAAACCACCTTCTTTCTTATCCTTGTATAATCCTTCCCATTTGACCCAATGAATTCTACATGATGTATTTGAACTTGCACAAAAAATTTGCAATGGAAGCAATTAAGTGATTAATATCAGAAAAGAAAATTTGTTGCCAAAAATAAGTGATTAGTGTGAGTGATACTGTTAAGAAAATCATAGCGGAAATTACTATTAATGAAAATCTGGTCATTAACCATTGAGAATCTTTAAGTTGATTAAAAATAGATCATTAGTGTATCAACTAATTAGACATCTAGGAGTGGTATTTATTTGTTTCCAAAGCAAAGTGTCGTTTCAACCGCACACATCTTGCATTTAAAATTAAAGGAGATCATAATTAGTTGACCGTATCGCATATTAGGCGGCTTTAATTCTATCACGAATAAAACTTTTCTGTTTATTACTCCATAACATTTCTCTTTTCTTTTAATAAGATTGCATATATAATTCAACTTCCCAAATCCAAATTTTTGAACAATATCACGTGATAAAAAATAAATTCTTTGAAATTGAATTCACTACAAGAATACCTGCAGTTTATAACTGCTATTTTCGTCTCTAATTCGTTGTAAACAAGTTTTCAACGAATTAGGGACGAATTGAGTTTCATTATATCCGGATCGTCGTAACAAGATTTTCGTTGTAAATTCGTTGGAAAATTTGCAAGATCCTGGATTCATTGTAAATTCGCTGTAAGCAATTCGTCGTAAGAGCGTTGTAAACTTTGAGAGGAGAGAGAAATGTAATAATTTCGTTGTGAAACAAACGACGTGAATTCGTTGTAAAACTAACGACGAATTAACGTTGTTTGTTTTACAACGAAATTACAATGAGACTTGCATAATGACAAATTAGGGACGACTAATTTTACAACGAACTAGGAACGACCAATTTTACAACAAATTAGAGACGTTGGTTTAAGTCGAAATAGGGACTAATTTTTCCAACGAATTGGGACGAAAACCTTTTACGACTAATTAGGGACGAATTTAATTAATTTATTAAAAAAAATTTATAAAATATTTTATGATTTAATTAAAATTTTTAGAAATGAATAATTTAAATAAAATTTGATTTTAAAATATATAAATTTTTTTTACAAAAATATTAAAAATACAAATATTTATTGTAAATTTTCATCAAACAAATCCGTACTACGGGTTTCTTGCTTCTCAGCCACTTTTTGGTTTATATCGACTTTCTTGTGGGTCGAAGTTCGGATCCCGAGGGCCTGACATCTACGCTCTAATGCCTCCATCTGATGGGGATTGCCCGCAACCAAAATATCAAACATAGACTCCATTGCTGCAAACTTCTCATCCGTCAATCGCTGTAGCTGCGTTATTTTGTTACGCGAAGCTGTCAACTGAGTACAGAGAGAGTTTTCCCCCATCCAAGAAGAAGGGACTCTCGAGACATCTTGGGTGGATCCTACTCCAATAATCCATCATTTCTTCTTCGGAGCAATCTGGTAAAAATGTTAATCATGTTAGTATTAATTATATTACCTATAATTAATTAAATGTTCTATAATTAATTAAAAATTTAAATTAAATACTTAATAATATATATTAACTAATTACCTGTTTATAAATTGTGTCTACTTCTGAAGTAGTCAATTCCACAGGAGTACTTCCTAGGAAAGCTGAGTCTGACGCTTCTGAACGGTAGCTACAACCTCGTTGTGTAGCCTCTCTGATCTAGTATCAACAAAAACTCCGGACTTAGTCTTATGAGTCCGTTCGAAAAAATCCGGAAGAGAAGGAAAATGTCTTGACTCTTCAGCCTAAAAATTGTAAAACTTGGTTAAATAATTAATTCATTAAAAATTAAATGAACTACATATTTTAATTTTAAATAAACCAACTTACCATCTTTAGAGCAACTCTGCCAAAAGGAGTCTGCCCAGCACTATAAGGCATAGCGAGCGGCAAACCGTCTGGACCAACCATGTTCCAAGAAGCAGAACACTGAGTAGTTTTCTTCACGGAATTGGGGTCTCCCCAAAAATTCTTCAACCCCTCCCAAACTGCGTTTGTCATAAAGCTAGGTTTGTCGTCATCTCCTTTCACCTCCCAATCTGTCTTCCAATCAGAGACAGTGTTAGAAAGTCGCTTCATAGCTTTCTTGTTGAACTCATGCTTGACGGTCTCGTTGGAGATGTCGTAGTTCCAACATTGCTGTTAAAAAAGAGGATTTAGTATTAAGTAATTAAATAAGTTAATTACATAATATGAAATAATTAAAATTAATAAAAAATAATTAGTGCAAAAATCTTAAACTACGTTACGCGAATGTAGTGTGGTGTCGATGTCCAATTAAGAGTCGGCTCGACAAAAAAATTCTTGATGCAATCCGTAATGCTTCGCCCCATTTTGCTATCCACACCAAACCTAAAATTTATAAAACAATTGTAATTAGTAAATATATAATTTGAAGTAATTTTAATTTAAGAAATAAAATTAAGACTAAATAGATAACGTACCAATAAGTACCAGTAGGTTGATCGATATGCAATACCGGCAATTTCCCACGATTTGTATGCACGAGAATATCCTCCACCCTATACTGCGCATATGGTGTATCCGGTGGTACCATGAGATCTAGATGAATAGCTTCAGGAACTGGTGGAGGGTCGACGGGCTCGTCCGGTTGCAGCTCCGGTCGTGAATGTGACTGAGGAGGGACAATCTATGATTGTGTCTCCAGTACTGCTGAAGAAGTCGACGCTCCAGCAGAGCCCGATAACGAAGAAGTGCCCTGAATAAAGTTACTGTAGTGGACACGACGTGTATGCTTACGGGAGCCATAGATAAATCTACAATAATAAGAAAATCAATCAATTAATAATCTACAATAATAGGAAAATCTTAATTCTATTCTAAAATCTAAATTCCATCCTAATTTCTAAATTCCATATATCCTAATTCCATCTATCCTAATTTCATACATCCTAATTCACTAAAACTAAAGAGAATTTCTAGAGAGAAGGTAGAGAGAATACCTTAGAGAGAGAAACTGAGAAGAGGAATTGGCAACTGATTTGCGAAATCTGTCTGCATATATAGAGTTTTCGTTTCGTCATAAACGCATTGTCAGTTTACAACGCGTTTAAGACGAATTCGTCGTAACGGCGTTGTTTAAGACGAATTCGTCGTAAACGCGTTGCAAACTGACTTCGTTGTAACAACATCATGAAATTGCAACACGTTTACGACGAATACTGTTACATTGCGGTAACATCGAATTCGTCGTAAATGCGTTGTCACTTAACGATGTCGTTACAAAGAAGTCCATTAACAACGCGTTTACAACAATTTATTATAGTAAATCAAAATAATTAAGTTCGAATTCTGTTTGTTAAAATTCTGATACGAATTCTAATTAATTCTTATAAGTTTGAATTTTAATTCTTATAAGTTTGAATTCTAATAAAAAGTTGAAATTGATCTTGAATGCTTTCCAACATATATATATATATATATATATATATGAATTGTTATCCTCGTGGAGAAAAAAACAATACGATTAAAAACTTCTTAATACATTACTTGATCCATTTAATTTGTCATACTTAATACATTAAAAAAGTTTATGATACATGTGAGGCACAATCAATCAAATCCTTCATCATCAGGGAGATCTTCGTATTCTCGGTTTTGCGGATCAATTAGCATAACTTGCTCTGTAGCTTGCTCAGGTGCCTGTATATCTGTACATGATTCTTCTTGCAAGGTTAAATCTCCACCGCCAATAATTCGACCACAGAAAGTGATTTTAATAGCCGCTAACCAATTGATTCTGGATTCTTTGATCCTAACATATGGAATGAAGCTAACTTTCTCTGCTTGTGATGCTAAGATGAAAGGCTTAAATTTGTTGTATCTTCTCCTCGTGTTTACATCAACAACTCCAAATTTGTTGCATCGAACCCCTCTGTTAACTTGGGATCAAACCAGTCATATTTGAAGAGCATGCATTTCAGCCTAATTAATCCTACAAATTCCACTTCAATAAATTCTTGCAAGATCCTATAGAAATCTGTTTCACCATTCACACATACTCCTCAATTGGCGGTTGCCCGCCTTTTACAGTACTCAAAGGTATGAATTTGTATCCTTTGGTGAAATACATGGGTGTCGTTGCTATCTTAGCAATTAAAAAAATAAATAAATGCAAGTGCTTTATTTACATTTTTTGGAAGTAACTCAGCCAAAGCAAATGGTAATAGCCGCTGCATGAACACATGACATTCATGACTCTTCATCCCTATAAACTTTTGCCCTTGCTCAACACATCTGGAGAGATTAGAAACATATCCATCAGGAAACTTTACTTCTGATGACACCTAACTGAATAACGTTGTCTTCGCTTCTGATGATAACCTAAATATGAGAACTGGAATTTTGCCATCGTTTTTGATATGCAACTCACTTCTAGCACAAATAGATGGCAAGTCTAACCATGACTTTTTGTGATCTTTAGTCCTTCCTGCTACGTTCAGTATTGTATGCATGATATTCTCAAAAAAGTTCTTCTCGATATGCATCACATCCAAAAAATGTCGTATCAGCAAATCTTTCCAATATGGCAGCTCCCAAAATATACTCTTTTTATGCTAGTTGTGATGTTGTCCATAATAGTCTGGCATATTACTTGGAACATGCCAATTACCCCCTCGGGGAACAGTTTCCAGAGCACCATAATAATCAATTTCTGCTTCAATTTGTTCCCCGGATAGATACAGTGGTGGGTGATCCCGTACCTTCACTTTACTCCTGAACAAGGTCGTGTTTCGTCGGTACGGATGGTTCAATGAAAGAAATCGGCGATGACAATCAAACCAACACGTCTTCATCCCATACTTCAGTTGAAATGCATCTGTCCTCCCACGACAATAAGGACAAGCCAATCTCCCATGCGTTGTCCACCCTGATAACATTTCGTAGGCAGGGAAGTCACTTATTATCCACATAAGCACCGCATTAATCGTAAAATTTGTTTGGGATGAGCAATCATATGCTCGAACACCATGAGTCCATAACTCTTTTAGCTCGTGAATTAGAGGTTGCAAAAATACGTCGAGCGACCGCTTTGGATGCTTAGGACTAGGAACTAGAATACTGTGGAATAGAAATTCTTTTTCCATGCACATCCCCAGAGGAAGGTTATAAGGCGTAAGGATTACTGGCCATAAAGAATATTCTCTACCAGACATTCCAAATAGACTAAAACCATCAGTCCATAGAGCAAGATAAATATTCCTAATATTTCTAGCAAAATCTCCGTGTATCGTATTGAAATGTTTCCACGCCTTTGCGTCTGAAGGATGATTGATCTCTCCATCCATCTGTGAATGCTCTGCGTGCTGTCCTTTCAGACTGATATAATCTCTTCAACCTGTCTATTATTGGTAAGTACCATATCCGCTGATATGGTACCTTCTTCCGCCCACTCCTTTGTGGCTTATATATCAGCTTCTTATAGAATCGACATTCCTATAACTGATCATCATCTTTCCAATAGATCATACAATTGTCGATGCAAACATCTATCATGTCACAAGGCAAACCAAGACTAAATACCAATTTCTGAATCTCGTAATATGGTTCAGCACACACATTGTCTTCTGGCAAATACTCTTTGAATAATTCAGTCCACATATTCATATTCATGCATGATTGAGATGAATTACATTATGTTTTTATGTTCATCATCCTAGCTGCAAATGACAATTTAGACAGACCTTCTCTACATCCCTCATAGATAGGCTGGTTTGCAGCATCTAAGATGTCATAAAACCTTTTTGCATCTAAGTTAGGTGCCACAGCAACTACTGGTTCGGTATTAGTTTCCTGAAATGCATCTATGACCATCTCATGCATCCTATCATGCTCTACAACCCCATGAACCTCATTCTGATAACCAACATCATGCAAATTACTCGATTAAGCTAGATTAACTCCAACATTATTATAATTACTACTACTTGCTTCATCATTCCCACCACCACTATAACCTTCCCCATGGTGAAACCAAATGTAATAATGTGGTGTAAACCCCCTATTTAATAGATGATTCCAAACATTTTCTACTCGGATTGCACTTCCGACAAGGATAGAACATCTTACCCGATTCAAGCGTGATTTCAGTTTGACTGGCTTAGTGCATGAATATTTCAACCTCGTTTATAAAATCCTTTGTCACGATTCTTGTAGTATCTCTATGCATATACATCCACTTCTGTTGCTCGTATACATCACCACCAAAAGACATTTTTTTAGCTTTTTTTCAAAACGTTTTTTTTTTGTTTGTGTTGTGTTGTTAATTATGAAGAGAGAGACCTCCACCTTATATAGGCAAAAATTTAACAATGATTTTACAACATTAAAACAAATACGAGTAATTTACAACGTATGTAACTAACTACAAATACCAAATTTCACATTTCGTCTTTAAATCGTTGTAAAGAGAATTCGTCATAAACAACTTGCAAAGTAAAGACATTTTTACAACGAAGATAAATATTTCGAGACATTTTTACGGCGTATTTTAGATTTGTAAAAAACAATTATGTATCACGAAAAACGTGTTTACCAAATGTCCAAATTTGTCTTTAAATCGTTGTAAATAAACTTAGTCGTAAGCGTGTTGCAGATTGGGAACGTGTTTACAACAAATCAGTACAAACATGTTAATACGTTGTAAATTCCTCGTAAAATACCAACGTTTTTACAATCCTTCGTTGTAAATTTACAACACCTTTACAACAAATCTACATTTCGTCGTAAAGGTTTTGGCAAAACGTCCCTCATTCTACGATGTCCTTAAAACGTTATAAAAGGGCGTTGTTAAACTAATGTTTTCGTGTAGTAATTTTGATAAGGAGAACAAGAAATATGAACATTTAGTACTTATCAAAAAGACTTCTCAAAATTCTAAGTAGCTTATTTGTTTTTTACTCATTCATTTTTACTTTTTAGACACAGTTTTATATTTTGCGTGTGAACTACTATGAGTCTTTATATGTATCTAAGTATATATATATATATATATATAGATGTCTTTCAGGCAGTATTTTTAAAAATTTGCATTAAATTACTTCATTATCTCAATTGCTTTGTGTTTGGTTACACTTCGTGTTCCTTTTCTTGTTTGCTATTTTGCGTGGTGAAAATATTCCCATAGTATAACATTTTAAATGCACGCCTTTTTTCTTATTTTGATTCTATATGACGCTGAAACGTACGAAAAAGTATAGAAATTCAAAATTATTCTAAAAAGTAGTGTTTTGAAATTCAGACTGGACACCAATATTAATAGATAGTTGGTATTTTATTATATATATAATGATTCAAAATAATATGATAAGATGAATAATATGATATTCTATAAAGATAATATAATATATTTGAAAATTTCAAATAATAAATATATAAAGAATTTTGATAAGAGAAATAATTAAAAATACTCTACAAAACTATTAAATTAATTTTTTTAGGAAATAAAATATCAATTTATTTTATTTAATTATATTCGTCGTCTTTTAAATTAATCTTTTATTTAAATTACTTAATTTTTTTGTTTTGACAACGTAATGAAACATATAAAATAATACATATTAGTAATATATTTATATAAATGATTTATTCATATTATTTATAATTTATAAACATTAATTACAAACACCATCTCTATTAGTTATAAATTATAATCAAAATATCTGGAAAATATAACAAAAACAGACTTTTATGGTATAAATTTTGGTTTTAATACTTCTAATTTTATATTTTTATGAAAAGAAGAAAAATAATAGTAAGATTTTAAAAAGAAAAATGTAAATTGTTAGTGAACCGAATTTTAATATTGATTGGGGTCATCGATTTTACCGGTTTTTGACTGGTTTAAAGAATTTAACTTAAATTTGGGTTTTAATTCAACGAATCAATATCTATCTAGTCGAACCGACCGGTCCAATCCAGTTTTCAAATAAAAAGTGAATTGAAAGACGGTCCATACTAATGATCTGTTATTATCTCCACAGGTCTTACAATGTAGCAATGATTGACAATAGATTTTGGACTTTTATTGATAAGGAACTTGTTTTATATATTTATCGATATGCATAATTCAACAAAGAGTACCAGGCTCAAAGGATAGATCAAAGTTGTTGACAACTAGATTTCCCCAACTTTAATCCGATGCATTTTGTGAGCGAGATAGATATACAATTGATATATAATCCTATCTTTCTACGTATATATATACGTAGAAAAATATAAAATAAAATAAAAGGAGGAAAGTGGTCAAAGGCAATAATGGGGAAGAGAATGATGGTGTTCAGCAAATGAACAATCTCATGTGAAGGTGTTGGTTTTAAAGACGACCAAACATGGACTTATACGGTGAAATTCCTTTTCACTTACATCCAATTTTTCTGTGTTTCTTTTTGTTGTGTGTTTTGTTGTTCCTCTATTTATTTTATTTATACTCCTTAACTAATATATATATATTAAAGCAAATATTTTCATTTTAAATGTGTTATAAACTATATACCAAAATTAAACTAAGGATCATAACTACCCTTAAATAACTCTGTGCATTTCAGGACTCCCATCCCATTCTGTCCCGCTCCTGTCCCGTAATTCTCATACTTTTCAGGAATGAGAAATTTTAATTTTCCGTTTGGTTTCACAAATAATATCCAAACGGGTTAGGGAAAGGTCGAGAATGAGTGCGGGAATTCCCTGAATTCCCATTGGGTATTTGTTTACGTTAACAAAATATTAAAATATGTTGGATTCAAATATTAGATATGTTTCAAATAATAAAAATCATTTCAGTTCGAACCAGATTTAGTACAAAGGTTCTAAATCCTAAATTATGATTAATAGAGGGAGGAAATGACAAGGACTCTTGAGAAATTATGAAAAAGAAGTCGATTGCCAAAGAGCAAGATTGTCGAGTTTAATTATATTGCTTAATATCTAATTGCCAAAAAGCGGATCCTTTCTTAGGAGGATCTGTTCCTCTATTTATAGATCATAGAGACGGTTACAAAGTAGATTGTAAATAGGAAATATTACACATTGTTTAGATTTGCTGTTATCTAGAAAATCTTAGCTAGACTTTCGGAAATTTTCCATATCAGAATAGGAAAATTTCTATTTCTTTGTTTGATGACGTGTCGTCCAACTTCTTTCATGCTTAACGCATTTCCGAGAAGGAATTCTTCCAAGTTGGTAGAAGATATTCGAGTTGTTACTCCAACAATCTTGCCGAGTTCAAGATTTAGAAATATTTGTCCATTGTTTTTGTTGTGGACCGAAGTAGGATCTCCGATCCACCTCCAACAATTGTTTCCCCCCCCCAGAATTGGAAGATTATAGCAGAATTTCCGAGTCGGAAAGTTTACTTGCTTCTGGAATCTTCGGTCCACATGCCAGTCTGGTATTGGGTTACTCTGGTAGTGTTCTAAATGTTATGCGGGTCATCATTTCGCACCGATACGACTTTCGATAAACTCCTATACTGCTCCAGTTTCTTTACTTTTTATTTTCATCCGAGATTAAAGAGGTAACTTCTCTCTCTTCTTTCTCTCTCTACTTATATTCCGAGTTGCTGTTGTTTCTTCTTTTATAAAATATTGTTGAGATGGAAAGAGATAAATCTGAATCTAGTTTTGAGAATTCCGACTCTAATTCTTCTTCGACTTCTAGTAGTCGTAGTACAAAAGATAACGTAGAGCTGAACCTTTTAGATAGTCCTACTAGTGACAATCGATCCTAGAGTAGTTAAACGACTAGGTTCTTCTCCTCGCACTGTTGTTATTACTCCAATTCCCGCTGACCGCGTTAATGAATTGGCTAAATGGTATGATGAACTCGGTATTGGTTCATCGATTATCAATACGAGATGGTTAGAGTAAGTTTACGCCTCATGCCCAGCTATGAAGGAAGTTAGTATTGAATTTCCTGATTCCGACTCTCGTCCATGGACCCCTTCGGATGGTTACATTCCTTTTTACGATTAGTGGTTCACGGGGGCCAAAATGTGGCTTCCTATTCCGGTTATTTTTCCCAGATATTTCTTTGCTCGGAGGATTGCGATGACTCAGCTCGGAATAGCTGGCATCGTGACTATTCTTGGGGCACTGATTCTGGGTAGCAAAGCTGGAGTCGATGTTTCAACTTGAGTTTTCGAAGACATGACAGATTTCTGCGAAGTTAAAGTTTCGAGAGGAACGTTTTTCGCTAGGGCCAAAAATGGCATTCGGTCCTTAGAAGATCCGACTTCAAAGCTAACGGGTTGGAAGAACTGTTATTTCTTCATTCATCCTGATGAAGTCTTTCGTTCATGTAGACACCTGGAATTTTTGATTCCTTTGGCCAGGACACTCGGTAGACTTCTAGGTGTTTTGATGCTTCAACATCCTTTATTATTTTTCAGATATTTACATTTACTTCTTTTTATTTTTGCAGTGAAAAGGAAGACTAAAATTTGGTTAAGGTTTGGGAGATCGAAACTCCCAAATCTCCAGCTGGGTCCCCGGGTTTAAAGAAAAAACCCGAGAAGAAGAAAATGAATGTTAACTCCATTGCACCAAGTAAAACTTTCAAGTTTTCTTTTGCTAAACGCTTATGCGATGAGGTGATTAGACGTTGCTTGGTGATACTAGGTCGTACTGGTGCTCTTAAAGTCACTAGGAGGGCGACAATCAAACGAAAAGAGCTTTTTCCTCTTGTTGAAGCCTCTCATAGCAAGAAAAACAAGGTCGTTATAGACTTTCGCTTCAAGTACGAATTCGGAGAGTCGGCTCCAATCAATGACTGTGAGATGGAAGGAGTCAATTTGATACATTTTCTTAGGGATATTCCTGAAATTCTTCCTCCTGATCCCGATATGCTCAATAAGAAAGAGTATATCGAGACTGGGAAGTCGATGTTCTCGGTTAGTTTTTTTTTAAACTTGAACTTATTATCTTTATCCTGTTTGATTTTTACCCTCTTAACATCTCTTTTAGCTTTTTGCGCAAATGAACTGGGTTCTTATCGGCAAGGAGAAGGCCATAATTGTGGAAGCCGAGAATGCCCATAAGCTTGATGAGATATCCAATCAAGTTGATAAATCTTTCCGGGAAGCAGTTGTAAGTAGAGCGTTTGAAGTCTCTCGGGTATGAGAAAGAGATTTATGCTCTTAAGGATGTTGTCCAATGTGCTACTAAGGATCGAAATGCTGCTTTCAAAGTGGCAGAAAAGGATAAGATTGTGGTCTCATCTCTTCAAGATGGGTTAAGCACTTTCAAAGGTGAGAACTAGTTATTTCCGGTTTGCATATATCGGGGTACTAATGAAATTTTTAGTTTTGGTTGCCTGTCTGATCATCTCAAAAGGATATTGGCAAGATTCAGCGATCTCGACTCGAACTTGAGTGCTCATATGGCTTATGCTTAAATGCTCGGATACAACTATCTCTTTCAATCCTTTCTGAAGAAGAAGGTCTCGATTGGGAAGGACTTAATCTCATATGGGTCCATTGAGCTTGCTAAAACTAAAGCAGTCATCAATAAAGAGGTTATTACGCCTTTGCTTCCAAATGATCTGGTAATACCAACTTTCAAGATTAAGTCTTCCGGTCTAGAGGAGGCTGCTTTAGTGTTACACGAGGTGCTGGCACTTAAACCTGATCCGAATGAAGTAGCTGCTCCTGGGACTGAGGATTGCCCAAAGGTTCGTACAAATGATTTTAAAATTGTCTTTGTTCCTATTCGAGGTGTCAACAGGTATGACTCAATAGAGATATTGTTTTTCCAAAAGTCACCTACAAGAATGACTTTGTTGAAAAGGATTATGCCAAAGTTGAGCGCGCTGAAACTAGCGAATAGTTTCAATTTTCTTACTTTCGCCTTTTTTTTTCTTGCTTTCTCTTTAATGAGATATTTGTAAAAACATTACCCACTATATTATGGATGTATGAAATTTCGTTTCTATTGATATTGTTTTGGTTTGAAAGGTAGTTATGAAATTCATTCAGTGAGGTTTTAAGACACTATTGATTACAAATAAGATCTTTGGTTTTGACAGAATTTAATTGACTCGACTTATATTTGTGCGAGGTTTATAATTCGAGCGAGATTTTAAGACTCGGCTTAGATTGTGCGAGGATTAAGACTTGGCTAAATACGAGCGAAATTTTAGGGACTCGGCGAGATTTTAAACTCGGCTTAGATTGTGTGAGGTTTAAGACTTGACTAAATACGAGCGAGATTTTAGGGACTCGGTGAGATTTAAGACTCGGTTTAAATTGTGTGAGGTTTAAGACTCGACTAAATACGACCGAGATTTTAGAGAATCGGCGATATTTAAGACTCGACTAAATACGAACAAGATTTTAGGGACTCAGCGAGATTTTAAAACTCGGCTTAAATGGGAATATTTCTGACTTTTCGAAAGATTTATAAGATAAGTTTGCTTTTCTGGTAAGCAAGTCTCGACCATCTGTACGAAACTATGATTTGTCTTTTGCGAGAACGAATCCCGACTTTTTGTCGAACCCGAGATGGGGACTTATAAAATTTTATTTTGGTTTAGCTGCACCCGAATGCTACCTACATATCCCGTAGGGATCAAGCCAAAATGTAGTTCTGATTACATTATTAATTAGCTAGAGATGCGTCAAGTAACGTATCTAAGACGCCGAGTTGGCAAGTTGATAAAGTTCCAACTATGTGGAACTATCTCTCCTTCAATAGTTGCGATCTCGTAAACTCCAGGTTTTACGAATTTGCATATGATGTACAACTCTTCCCAGTTGGCGCCGAGTTTTCGTTTATTTAGTTCTGCTATGTTCTTGAACACTTTTTAGAGTACTAAGTCTCCAACTGAAAAGTGTCGTCCTCGAACACTTTTCTATGAGCTTTTTCTTGATTACATCTAGTATATGCTTGTTCATTGCCTCGGCTTGGCCGTTTACTTGTGGATTCCGCGAAGTAGACTTGTTCACTCGGATATTCCATCGAGAGAAAAAGTTAGTAAAATTTGCCAAGATGAATTAGGATCCATTGTCGGTAACGTTCTCATAAGGTAGTCTGTACCGACAGATAATGTTTATCCATACAAAATTGACCACGTCTTTATCCTTTATGTGAGAATAAGCTTCGGCTTCAACCCATTTAGAGAAGTAATATGTCATAACAACCATGAAACGTTTCTGCCAAGATGATGGTAATAGTCCAACTATGTCCATTGCCCAACGCATAAACGGATATGGCATGATTGACGATGTTAAGTCTTCAGTTGGAACATGGATTATGTGCCCATGTCACTGACATTAGCCATATATTTCTTATAGTATTTTGCCATTGTTGGCCAAAAGTACCCAAGAGTATGGATTTTGTGAACTAGCGACCTCCTACTTTTCTGATTTCCGCCTGCTCTTTCGTGCGTTTCTAGTACGACTTTCTTAATCTTGTCACCGTGGATGAAAGTGACTAAAGTTTCATTTTCGTTTCTCTGAGTTATGCAATATCTGGCATTTTAGTGTCGGATTCATCCATTGTCTCGGTGATTGTCGAGATGAGATCGATGTCTCCTTTTGGTAAGCTTATACTCGGTTGATATATGCTTTCAACTGGTATAATTCGTCTTTGAACGGGGTCAGTTGTAGATGCCAAGGCTGCCAAGGTGTCAGTTGAGGTATTTTCTACTTGGAAAATCTTGTTGGCTTTGAATTTCAAATCCCTTATCAATTTTTTGACGACTTTGAGGTATGCTTCCATTTGGTCTTTCTTTATATCGTAGCCTCTGTTGACTTGATTGACTACTAACTAAGAGTCACAATAACTCTCGACTTCGGTTGCTTCGATTTCTTTAGCTAATCAGATCCCTGCGATCAGTGCTTTGTATTCGGCTTCATTATTCGACACTAGACAAGAGAGTTAGAAAGATTGCTCTAAGACTTCCCCAGTTGGACTTTCTAGTCGGATTCCAACTCTTCAGCTGTGTTGTGAATATGACCCATCAACATAAATTTTCCAAGCTCAAAAAACTTTATCCGACTCCAAACGCTCCAATTTAGGAGATTGCTCGATTAGGAATTTAGGAGATCTTAACTAGATATACAAAGTTTTCCATATCAGAATAGAGAAATTTCCATTTCTTTGTTTGATGACGTGTCGTCCGACTTTCTTCATGCTTAACACATTTCCGAGAAGGAATTCTTCCGAGTTGGTAGAAGATATCCGAGTTGATACTCCAACAATCTTGCCGAGTTCAACACTTAGAAATATTTGTCCATTATTTCCCATGGACCGAAGTAGGATCTCGGATCCACCTCCAACAATACCCATATAACAATATTTGATTTAAGTTTTCACAAATTTAAAATGAATACAAACTATTCAATATGGATATAGTAGTATTTTTGATAAAAAGTGGTAATGTTGGTTATTTAATTACAACTTCTAACAATGTAGTTTTGTATTTTTGTGTATTAAACATTGGTATAACTTTTAAATATTGTTATTTTCGCTATATTGATTATATAATATACAATGATATTTTTTTTTTATTACTCGTATTTTCTAAACTATTTCCTGTACATGTACTACAATTTTCTGATTTATTAAGACTTTAGGAATAGTTTGGAAAGTAAATTTTGAGTCTCCAATTTCCTGTACCGTTCCTGATTCCCGAAATTCTTATCCAGTTATGTAACGGGAATTGTTTGGAAAATAAATCTAATTTACCGATCCAACCGTTTCCGACCCTTACCTGTGATTTTCGGTCTCGTTTCCCGTTATGCATAGGGCTACCCTTAAAGATAAGCTTAAGGTGGGTTTGTTACAGATTTTTATATAAAAATTCAAATTTAATAGAGATTTAATAGAGAAAACTCTTAAAAACTAAAATTTAAGAAAACATATTGATTATAAATTTAGTCATTGATTCGGTTCTGTTTCGGGTTTGGATTTAATTTTCATGGTACATAAATTTAGGACATAATTTGAAATTTTATTGGGTTCGGTTTATCTATTTCGGTATTTTGGTTATTTTGATTTAAGAGATATTCGGATATTTTTAGTTTTTGGATAGAGTTTGGTATGGTATAGATCGAGTTTAGGGTCGGAAAATATATATATATATATATATAATAATTCAAAATTAAAAAAGATTTAATAGAAAACTAAAATGCGGTTCCGGTTTAAGTTCGGTTTTTCAAATACATAGATTTAGGACTCATTGGTGTATTTTTTCTGGTTAGCTTCAGGTTTGGTTCCTCTAATTCAGGTTAATTTCGGTTCCGTTTTTAGGCCTTTAAAATAATATTTAAAATATCAACACGAGTCTAAGAATAAAATGAATACGGATTGAAAAAAATCAAATTTCACGCTATATCATGGATATAATCCTAGTGTATATATATATATATATATATATATAGTGGTAGATCTAGAGTAATTTTGTGTATGTGGCATTGGGGTATCATTAAAATAGAAAATTTAGGTAAAAGTTTATATATATATATATATACTTTATACTTATTTATGGTATTTGTTCCTCAAAAGTAGGTGCTTTTGATCAAGTATTTCGACTTCTTACAACCTTGAGAATTATTTTAATTGTTATAGAAAGCAATAAATTTTTTAGAGCACTAAAAATGATCCAACTATGCTCTAGATTTAATTTTGACATTCACTGCTCTAGAAAATTAATTTTTTTATTTATCAAAAGTTTTTGGTTGTGGAAAACAAAAAACATAGAACCAAAATTTATAAATTTTACAAATATAAAATTTTACAGCAAAAATTTATACAGCCAAAATACTTAAAAAAAAAAAAATTACAGTCTAAATCTTACTACAAAAATCTCAAAACTACAACCTTTACCAATCAGACTTTTCTATGAAGCAAATAAATCTTTAATTACAATAAGGAATCCTAATGTTAATGAAGACTGAAAACATAATAATATAGTCCCTCCTTGTATTGTAAATGCCGTCTTTCAGAAACTATGTACATTTGTAAGTTATGTATTTGTCATGACATATTTCTTTCTTATAAATTTATAACAAAATAATTATAATAAGTGTTTTGACACAAGTAGCTAGGTTCCATCACTATGTATGTGATTTTTTTGTTTTACCTCTACTAATTCTAATGTACATTCATATTACAAGGTTCTTGTTTGTTAAATACTTTATGTGAATTATCTTCTTCTTTTATCTCTTTCGATCAAAACAAATATGCAGTGGGACCATTTAAACGTTCATATTTTAGATACGAATGTGACAAGTTCTTCTGCCTTCGATCCGTTAACTCGAATGTTTGTCCTCGCTCACGGATCATTATTTTGTGACAAATACATTAATTACATCATTTTCATGGCTACAATTATATTTTAAATGTTTTGGCTTAATTTTGTAAGTAACAATCTATTTATACGTCTATAATGTGAACAAAATTAACATATGAAGAGAATTCATATATCTTAATTAAACATTATAAGATCAGGAACGATATTTTCGATTTGTGATATTATGTTAATATTTGTATGACATATGTTAAAGCAATTTACACAATAATTACATATAAGTTTTAACACCTTTAAATATGATCGTAAACTTTTTTGAACACTATATTATATATAAATTGTACAGTTATAGAATATATGTCGTGGTATATCTCAAATATCTCTCTTATAGTTAATTAGTAACCATAAGTATATGCACACGGTTTTTTTGTCAACTCAAATATAGAACTGATTATAACCCCAAAAGGCTCAAAGTTCTACAATAATAAACTATTAACCCACTCTCTAATACTATGTGCAAGAACATCAATTTTATGGTTTAATGATCTTGGTATTATATAAAAGGATGGAGAACGAAATAGAGACCGGAACCTGAAAAAAATTTCTTGATAGGCTTGGAATGCCTACCACTCGACTAGTTGTGACATAATTTTCAAGACATCCTCACAGTCCATTGCTATTTCCATTTCTGTAATTTGGATAGCCAGGAGCAATTTCATCATCCAGAAAACAGTTTCAATTTCTGCATGTAATGCTGAAAGGCTATTGCGTACTCTCGAACCCCCAAACATTCCCTTTCTACTGAATCCGGGAAGTACACCCAACCCAGAAAATCTAGTCCATAAACCAATAAAGTTTATATTTCAAATTTAGTTTAATTTAGTGATATTTATTTTTATTTGGTTTATTTGATATGGATACCTTAAATTCTGACTAATCAACTATCCCACACATAAAGTAAAAGAAACAGTTGATGAAAAATAAGCAAAATAAACAGAAAATTCCTTCCCTGTTTAGGCAGACACGTTTTTTTGAAAGTTTTTATAAAGAATAATCATATACTTAAACACACCCAACATTTTGCCTAAATTGCATGTTACCTTTTGATAAGTTTAATGCTACCTCCACTAATATTTGCCAGGCCTACTATATACTTTCATTTTTGGACTAAAGCCCATAAAGCGCAAAACAAAACCACATCCATGATAAAATAACAATTTGTACGTACCTTCGTAATCGTACTAAAGTTGAATTATATTCTATTAAAATTTAGATACGATAGATCATTCAATAGAGATTGTTTTTATCAACTGTTTAAGTGCTTACTTTCGCAGCTTTTTTTTATTGGAATTCAATTCTATGTAGTCATGTAATCTCATATAATAGAGTTTGAAATATATATAAAAAATGGAGTTTTATTGGTCAAAAATATTGAAAAAGAGAAAATTTTAAACAATTATAGATAATAGTATAAAGTTTATACTTGTCATTTTAGAAAATCATTTTATCTGGTTTTAAATTTATTTATTTGGCATTCGCAGTTAGAAGATAGAACATAATTAAACCCAAATTTTTTATCGTAACAGTAGAAAACAGAAACAATAACCTAACAGAGTAAAACTCCCAAAGCAAGCTACTTTTTTTTTTCCTTGGACTTAATCCGATAGAGCACGTCCACAAAACTCTCTAGTTTGGATACGTATCACAAACGAAACCTAATTATTATTTATCCAAAAGGTGTAAAAGTAAAACACTTTGAAAATGAAGGAATAAGTGATACAAGAACCTAGTTTTAGATGAAATGATGGTGATTTTAATATAAAAATATTAAAAGAAAAAAAGAATCGGTTCTAACTTTGTGACTTGAAATAAGAATTTAGATTTTGAGAGATTTGAGAATTTGAGTAATTTTTTAGAGTATTTTGACTGAATTGATTGATTATTTTACTTCTATAAATCATAAATGATTTGCGGATTTGAGGAGATTTTATAACAAGTCTCTGTGAGATTATATGTGATTTATGTTTGAAAGGAAAAAAAGAAATCATCTTGTGAAATCAAATCAAATTCAGCAAAGACTATGTCCTTCTCTTTTTTGACAACCCAGCAAAGACTATGTCCAGTTCCTACTTTCATCATTAAGTTAAGACCAAAGGAGTATACATCATGTGGTGACTTTCAAAGGAGTTCTATGTTAATGTAGCTCCTAGCTATGTGAAACCTAACGCATTGAAGCTTCTATATGATCAAAAAGCATATTAAGCATAGAAGTATGGTATAACTGAATCACCTAATTTCAAAACAGATTTTGGCAACGTAAAACAAAAATCTATTAGAATATGATTATGAAAGTGAAGTGGGGTTTGTAATAGGCATTTAAACGAATTGATAGTGTGCAAAGATACAAGAAAGTTAAGAATCTGAAAAGCATTTTTTTTTTCACCTTATTCTTATAATTGGATTGACAAAGTCTGATCCATAACCAAATCCCATATTCTAAAATTTCTCTTTTTTCTTTCTCTTTGCATCAGGGAAGAATCAAACTCTAGTGTCTGGGAAAAGTTAAAGTGGCCATTACCACTTGGCCACATGTTCTCGGCCTGAAAAACATATCTAAACATCAATAAATGAGTAGTAGAGAGATATAGAGAAAAAATATACTATTTTTGTAGAAAGTTTGAAACAAAGGGAAAAAAAATGGGTAAGGGAACCACGAGAAAGATAATACTCCTTCCTTTTTATAATAAGTATCATTTTAGGATTATGTTTTCGTTTCAAAATATGTGTCGTTTTAAATTTACGATGCAACTTTTACAATAAATTATCTACTTTAACCTCATTATTAACCAATAAAAAACAAAGAATGTCAAGAGTCAACTAGTTTTTAAGGGTATAATAGAACTTTAATATGTTTCTTTAATTTATGTGAAAAATGTTAGAATAACACTTATTATGAAACGAATGGAGTAGTAAAGAATAAATAAATGTTTTTTTCTTTGTCAATATTAATTATTGGATCAACAAGGCATGATCCATAGCCTAAATACTCCAACTGGAGTGGATGAGATTCGAATTTACCACCTTATACCTAACTATATCAGGGGCAAGCCAATTAAGCCACCTGTTTCTTGGCAAGAACAAAAAAAAATTATGAGTACTATTTTTTTAAAAAAGAATCCCACCTCAAATGGCTGAGATTTTTTTTTTTTTTGCATTTTAAAGTGAGTGAGATTTCTATCTATATATTTTTTTCAACTAAAATTGTGTTCAAAATAACCCAAAATCAGATTGAATAGTTAAAAAAAAAATACTAGCTTTTTAGTAACACTAGATATGATATGATTTTGACAAATTGTTGATTAAATAATAAGAAATTATGTATTATTTGAATGATTTATATAAATTCCAACTTTAATAATACATAATTTGAAAAGACATTTTAAAATCAATATGTGATGTTATGAAAAACTTAAACCTTCTAAGACTCTTGTTACAATAGAGACTTTTTAAGAAATCTCGATTGTCTAGAATTAAGTGGGATAGAAAGATAATGGATAGCCGCCTCTTTAGATTTTCTAGAAGCGTTGCTAATTTTGTCAAAATAAGATTAGAGATTTCTAGTATGAGCTTTGATAAGCTTGGTATAACACTTAGACACGGAAATAACCGTACAAAAAAAAAATAGTAAATAAGAGAGAAATTAGAAGTGCATTATGTAGAGTTTCTTTATATCTCAAAATGCTCTTGATACATCCAAGTGGTACAAGAATCTCAAAGATATTTGAATAAGAGAGGATCCGTAGATTGGGTGTAGGCAGTCTTGTAAGCTTGTGAGGCTTTGGCTGATGTTATAATTAATAACAAGATTTGGGTGGACATGTGTTTCAATAGATATCTACCTGTATTACAAAACAAACTTATTTGGAAGCATTCGACTTCGGTCATACTACATGGAAGCAATCCTCGTAGCCACCTAGTGTATCATGTGTTATTGTATTATCTTCTCAGGTTTGGAACGGTGGTTAATGTGTTAATGTAACCATGGTTTTAGTAGTGGAGACAAAATGCGATATGATATAAATGCAATTTTTGTAAAAAAAAAATGCATTAGACGGTATAATTGCAGTTTTGACAGTAAATTAGAAACAAAGAGTTGTAAGATATTAGATGACATGGTAGGCGAAACTAGGGTTTCAAATAAAGGTGATGATGACGCGATGATGACTAATGTTGGGGTTAAGGAGCGTCCTCCAGACACTCCTATGACGTGGGTGACAAGGGTTACATGCTCTAATGTTGGTGGGATTCCGATGGCTGAGGATTCGATTGGGGAAGATTTCATGATGTCTAAGTTTAAGGTGGAGTATCCAAAGGGTAAACGAGATGAACCGGTGATTACTATGGGGAAAGAAGTGTTAGATGCTTTGAACGGCTTGTGGAAGAATTGTATGATTGTGAAGGTTTTAGGCAAAACCGTGAACATCACAGTGATGAATAGGAAGCTTTGTGAGTTGTGGAGGCCGGAGAGTTCCAGACTATTATGGATTTACCACGTACCTTCTTCATGGTTCGTTTTGGGGATAGTCTGAATACCTTGCTGCGTTAACGGGTAGTCCTTGGCGTTTGTTTGGGAGTGTGTTGTTGACACAGGCTTGGGACCCTCACTTTGACTCGTTGAGTGATGATATCCGAACGACGCCGATGTGGGTTCGGATTGATCATCTTCCTTTTAACCTTTATCGTAGATCCATCCTCCTTGGTATTGTGAGTAGCTTGGGGAATGCGCTAAGGGTTAATATAACTACGCTGAATTTTTCAAGAGGTTGCTTTGCTCGAGTGTGTGTGGAGGTTAACCTCTCGGAACCTCTGATTGGCTCATAGTTGATTAATGATAAGAGATACTTTGTGTCATATGAGGGCCTTAATGTGGTGTGTTCTAGGTGTGGAAGGTATGGACACTTGATACATAATTGCCTTCATGCTTCAAAGGAAAGTGTTGTGGTAGACAAGCAGACAAAATCCGTGGAGAAGCAAGTCTCTCCCTCTCAAGCTCCGGTGGTTCCATCTGTGGCTAAGGTGGTGGAGAAATCGGGAAACAAGTCACAATCTTCTGATGGTTTCACTATGGTTCGTCATTCAGGTAGGCGTTCAGTAGCTCTTTCGGCAGAGAACTCCGGATATAAGAAGCAAAAGGTGTTAAGTGTCAGGGAAGGGTCGAGTTCAAAGGATAATATTCTTTTCTCGAACAGTTTTGGTAGCCTCTTAGCTAAGGATGTTGGGGAAAGGATTATGAAAACTAAGGATGGAAACGTATAGGACAAGGAAATATTTTCGCCTTTGTGGGTACTAACGGGTCTAGTACGAGTTCGGGATTAACGAGACAGAAGCTTGGTGGTGCTAAAAGAGAGCGTCGTTCTGGTGGTGTGAAGGGGAAGGATTCTAAGGTGCAACATGGTAAACAGATCCCACCAAAACCCTCTCGAGGTTTGATATTTGTCCCGACGAAAGGTGAGGTTGAATTATCGGCCTTTGGTAAGCGGTTGCGGGTTGAGACTGTAGAGGGAAAGAATGTATCTTTGCTAGTTCAACCGGCATCAGAACAAGAAGATCAGACGAGTGCTAAAGGAATGGAAACGACACCATTCGGATCCACCTAGTGACATGGTGGGTTCGATGCAGTCTTCATGGTGTACCCCAGCAGTCCATGTGCGATGCTTAACCTTAGTGATGATGAACCTTATTCTTTGGAATTGTCGGGGGGGGGGGNTGGGGGGGGGGGGGGGGAATAAATCCAACTTTCAACGTTCGATTCGATATGTTCTGAAGAAGTTTCAAGTTGATGTTTTGGCTTGGTTTTGATTATTCGTTTCGGGTAGAGGCAGCGGGTCAGAGGGGTGGCATGTGGCTTCTGTGGCGATCTAGTGTGGGTGTAGTTACTGTGGAGGAGTCTTCGAATCAATTCATTCACACCAAGGTTACAATAAGATTGGAGTGCTTTCATCTTGTTGTGGTATACGCAGCACCATCGGTGAATAGGAGGATGGGTCTATGGGACCAACTTCGTCGTGTGGTACATGCGATACATGAACCACTTCTCATTGGTGGTGATTTTAACACAATTGTTATAGTGGATGAACAGTCATGCGGGAATGGGAGTTTATCTTCGGATTCTTTGGCCTTTGCGGATTAGATCAATGATTGATATGGATTTTAAAGGTAATAAGTTTACTTGGAAAAGGGGTAAAGAAGAAAAGAACTTTGTGGCTAAGAGGCTGGATCGAGTCTTGTGTTGTCTGAGCTTTCGACTTCAATGGCAGGATGTGTGTGTGTCTCATTTGCCTTTTTTGTCTTCAGACCACACTCCTCTGTTTGTCCAGTTTCGGCCGTCGGTGTCTTGAACATACATCGTCATCCTTTTAGATTCAAAGCAGCGTGGCTACAACATAACGGGTTTAATGATTTACTTGCTGTGTTTTGGTGCCGGGATTTAGGCACCCCTGAGGCGTTGCTACGTCTGCAAAGTACTTCGAAGAAGGGGAATCGAGAAGTCTTTGTTGACATTCACTGTAGGAAGGATCGCTTGATGACACAGATAAAAATGGTCCAAGCTCTCATTGATGTGAACTTGAGTGATGTTTTGTTGCTTGAAGAGAGTCGACTCTTAAAGGAATTTGATACAACTTTGGCTCAGGAGGAGATTTTGTGGTATCAAAAATCTAGAGAAAAGTGGATTACAAATGGGGATCATAATTCTAAGTTCTTCCATGTGTCTACAATTGTACGGCGAAGAAGAAATAGGATTGAGATGCCTAAAGATGATGATGGGAGTTGGATCTCTAATAGTGCAGAGTTAGAGGTGCATGCGTTGGGTTTTTACAATGCGTGTATGCTCTGGATGAATCGGAATCGAATGTGGTGAAGCTTCCTTTTTTGGGTTTCCCCGGCTTTACACGGACGTAGATTGCTGGGCTAATGCAGCCCTTTACACCGCTTGATGTGGAAAGTTCGGTGCAGAAGATGGGTAGGTTCAAGGCCCCATGTCCAGATGGTTTTCAACCAGTATTTTACCAAGACTGTTGGAGTGGGATTAGTGACTCAGTTTCTCGTTTTGTTTTCAACTTTTTTGAGACGGGAGTGTTGCCTGAAAGTACGAATGATGTGTTCTTGGTTCTTATGGAGAAAGTCTTAAAAATGGAGGGAATTTCCCAATTTTGACCTATTAGTCTTTACAATGTATTGTTTAAGACGATTACAAAGACGTTAGTTGAAAGGTTGAAGTCCCTAATGCTAAAACTAATTGGTCCGGCTCAAGAAAGCTTCATCTCGTGTCGATTGAGTACGGACAATATTGTGGTTGTTCAGGAGACGGTTCACTCTATGATGAGGAAGAAAAGCAAAAGGGTTGGATGTTGTTGAAATTAGACTTGGAGAAGGCCTATGATTGGATTCGTTGGGACTATCTTGAGGACACTCTACATGCGGCTAATCTCCCTGAGGCGTGGATCGGGTGGATTTTAGAATGTGTTAAGGATCCATCAATGAGTTTAATATGGAATAGAGAGCGTTCAAATTCTTTTAAGCCGCAGCAGGGTCTTTGTCAAGGTGATCTTCTCTCCCTCTACATTTTTGTTTAATGTATTGAGTGACTTTGCCATCTTGTAGAAGAGGAAGTGGCATACAAGACGTGGAAACCTATTAAACTTTCGCAGGGTGGCCCTTTACTTTCCAATCTTTGCTTTGCCGATGATTTAATCCTTTTTGCATACGCGTCAATTTCTCAAATTAAGGTGATTCGTGGAGTATTGGAAAGGTTTTGTAGTGCATTAGGACGGAAAGTTAGCTTGGAGAAGTCTAAGATTTTTTTCTCTACAAATTTTTCAAGAGATCTTAGTCAACGAATAAGTCGGGAAAGTGGTATTCAAGTCTCTTGCGATTTGGGTATGTATTTGGGTTTACCGATTCTAAATAAAATGATTAATAAAGATACCTATAGTGATGTTCTGGAAAGGGCGAAAGAGAGATTGGCTGGTTGGAAAGGACGTTTCTTAGCTTCGCGGGTAGATTAACTTTAACGAAGTCGGTTCTGTCGTCTCTACCTATTCACGCGATGAGCTCCATTTGTTTACCGACTTCTTTGCTGCGAGAATTAGATAAGACAGTGAGATCCTTCCAGTGGGGTAGTAAGGAGGGTCATAGGAAACAGCATTTGGTAGGATGGTCTAAGGTATGTCGTCCTAAGAAGGAAGGTGGTTTGGGGATTTGTAGTGTGGGTGCAATGAATAAGGCTCTGGTTGCAAAATTGTGTTGACGTCTTATTGGTGGAGGTGGTGGCCTTTGAAAAGAGGTGTTACGATCTAAGTATCATGTTAAGGATATTCGTGATCACTCTTGGCTTGCACCTAAGAGTCATCAGTCGTCGACATGGAGAAGTGTGGTCATAGGCATAAGAGAAGTTGTCCTACCAGGAATCAAATGAGTTGTTGGGAATGGTCAAGACGTGTTGCTCTGGAAAGAGTGTTGGTTCGGTGAGTCCCCATTGGTATCTCTTGATATGTCGCCTATCCCTGAGGATGAAATCTACAAGACAGTGAGTGATCTCTGGTCGGAAGGTGTAGGTTGGCTTTTTAATCATATTGATCTGTTGGTCTCGGAGTGGGTACGGCTTCGGCTTTTGTCGATGGTTCTAGACAATGTAACAGGTGCTCGACGGCCCATGGGATTTGGCGACGACTTGTTCCTTCTCGTTTTCAGGGGACTTTCTTCTGTTTAACTTTATTTGAGTGGCTATTCACCAATTTGGGCACTCAGGATGAGTTATATGGGAGTCCATGCTCCTCTTTCTTTAGGGTTACAGTTTGGTGGAATTGGAAATGGCGGTGATATGAATCTCCTAGAATCGGCACTTAGAGTTGAGAAAAAGGATAGGCCTTGCTTCA